>CATIXQ010000015.1:11987139-12013952 GCA_949711755.1 Leptidea juvernica | reverse complement strand
TGGTTTAGATTCTCAATTCCGTCCATATAATATAATTCTCTCCGTCCATATAAATAAGAACTCCTCTTAACGGCTGGACAGATTTTGCAAATTTAAGACGTGTGTACAGGACAACGTCTGTCGGGTCCACTAGTAAATATATATAATGAAAATGGTCTTTGTTTGATGCTCAATTACGCCTAAACCACTGATCGTATCGACATGAAACTACCACCATTTTGATGCAAAATTTATCCTAAATGGTTTATTTTTCGAATACCAATGTTCCTTCATTATTTTTTTCCTTTTAAAAGTCGCCCAGGGAAGCGGGCGGGAACGGCTATTCTAATATATAATTATGAAATAATTATTATTAAACATTGTCCGTTTATTATTAATAGCAATTCATTTGCATAGAGTTCTTTTAAGTTTAAAAGGATAAATGTAAATGATGACAAATCGATGAATAAATTTCAGTTCGTTACATTAAACATCTAAAGTGACTTCAAGCAATGACTATACTTTCTACAGAACAAAAGCTTTAAGTTCAACCTATGCAAAGCTCTTTGGTCAGGAGCTTATTCGATTCAACATTTTTATACAGGAAATTGGATTCTCCTACGTCCGCATATATCGAGTGAAATAAGTAAATCCATTTGCTCGGTTTACCCTTTATGTAACTTTGGGAAAGCTTGAGCTCATATGCATACCAAAAACTGTTTAATATTGTGAACGAAATTTTTGATACGACTCTTTATTAACTATACGTACGTCACAAGTTGTTAAGCTGTTGTCGGCAAACTTTTTAATACCCGACTCAATTTGTGTTACACAAAAGTATTAAATTTGGAAAGTAATTTTCTTTTGAATAGGATATTCTATACAAATCTTTTTAACGTAAGCCTCAAAAAGATTTGTACTTAAATGTATTTTTGAACATTATGTATAATTATTGTCAATAAATTCATTCACAATTTATTAAATACAAGTAAGTGCCCGCGGATATACCTGCGTGGAAATTTAAATGGGGTTCGGAATTAAGCATGAAATTTATGAATATAAGATATAGTATAAAATATATTCAACCTCCATTTAGGTATAAGACTTTGGGGTTGGATAATTTTTATGAAACTGAGATTCAGCAAAATTGAATCAGGTATTAATTCTTTTGCGGTTATTATAGAATCTTTACAAAAATATCGATTATCGAAGCATTTTCGGTGTAATGGCATTAGTAACCAAAATACTTATTAGCTTATTTAGTCAGTCCTAGAAGGGATAGTACATTATACTATTATGTTTCACCTCTTCGGATGTACCAGTGGGAGGCTCCTTTGCACAGAATGCCGGCTAGATTATGGGTACCACAACGGCGCCTATTTCTGCCGTGAAGCAGTAATATGCAGTGAATGAAAATTTTACTTGCTACGGTGCCCTTTAGACCGAGACACAATAATGCTTATACATTATTGCTTCAAAGCAGAAATAGGCACCTTTGTGGTACTCATAATCTAGCCGGCATCCTGAGCAAGGGACCCTCCGACTGCTTATTAGAATACAACTTATACAATAGTATATTGAGCAAAAAGCGACAAGTTGTCGATTGCCATCGATTAGGTAATCGACAACGTCGCACGAGTTGCACATACTATTTTGTATTACAAATGCGACGATCTAAGTATTATTTTTTGTAACTTAAATTATAATATTATTATTTAAACTAAACTGTCAGACGCGACAACCTCAATTCAGTTTTGATATTTCGAAATTTGCGTGTGTCAAGTATAATTTTCGTGCGACAACTTTTCGCACTCAATGCACGCACGTAATTTTAAAATAGGCAAACGGCTCTTTATCAACCGCAAAAGGCTTGTGCCAAGATACTACTTTTCCCGCATGAGTAATACAAAATGGCTTTTTCTCCAATCCAATAATATCAACACAAAGGAATCATAATGTTCTAAAAACCCTTTCAGCAAAACATTACAAATTTAATAGAGAACACACGCAACACAATAATTTCGTGTTTCCGTTTATCACACAAAGCTCAAAATATTTCATAAGCCATTGTAGTTTTAATTACAATTTACTGTTTCATGGCAGCACAAATAATAAAACTGGAAGCCACATACATAACAGGCATGAGTAAGAAATTTTCCGGGAAAGCGAAGAGGCTCTAGCTTTGTTACTGAAAACATTAAACGCCTAAAAGCCTGAAACAATGACTGGTTTATAAAATAGGTACCTAAAAGCTGTCATGAAAGTATTTTGCTTGGGTCTAAGTTGTAAAAGAAATGTTAGAGAATATGAAATCATTTGTCAGTTTTTTCCTCGGTGCTTTTATAGGCTTTGTTGTGTGAAAATCTGTACTTTGTATGTCGTTTATTTGGAAAATTTTCACTTAAAAATATTTCACGGATGAGATTCGATCCCTTGACCTCGCGGTGTTTCGACTTCACAATCATAATAATCATTAAGTAGAAATATTCGAACTATAATTAGAAATAGAAATAGAACTATAAATCTTTCAGCCATATTTTCAACGACCGTTGTACGAAATTTCAATCAGACCATGTGACCTGACGCGAGTTTAACATTTTAAACCTATCCAAAGAAAAGGAAGTTTCACTTCAAAAATAGTTTATTTCATAACTTTATAAAGTTAATGGTTAGATTTCCGTGGTTTAATTGGTGGATAATTAATATTTATAAATAAGAAAATGAGGTGGTATATATTGGTTGTGACTGTTAGTACCTATTTGTTACAGATAATAATAATTTTCAAAATTCCGCCAAATAAGAATTTAAAAACATTCTTTCTTCTCGTGTCAATTCGACGGGGATACGACAAAGTGAGACTTTTTAGCGGTGAGCGCATAAATTTGTACCTTATTAGAGTAAAACTCTATTAAATTTTGCGGTTTATAAACTGAGACTTGGCATAGCATAGTCTCATTTTAAGACACAAATTTAATCAAAAGTACTTTTTGTTGGTATTTAGTATTATCATGTTGGTTACATCGCTATAGATTTAAGTTAATGTAAATGTTAGATGTAAGCTCTTAATAGTTACCTGTTTTTAATGACATGTCTAGCACATTAAAATGCAGTTACACTTAGCTCATAGTAGTAATGTGTTAAGTGTTTTTATTCAATTTTTGATTTATATATTATTATTATTTATATATATATTTTATTCTTAACTCTTAACTTCTTATTAATAACTTTATGAATCAATCCGAACAGAACCTCTAAACCAACATCTCTACGTAACGCCAAAGAATCAAGCTAATCAGAGCTGACTTGATCGTCGATGATTCGAGCCGCTCTTCGTTGTATACATCATTTAAATGGAGCTGGGGAGCACCTGCCCAGAGTTGAGAACAGTACTCCATATGAGCCTGAATTTGCGCCTTAACTAGTTGCAGGCGTTGGCATATAGTGAAGTATCGCCTTACTGAGTACACCAAGCTTATTTTAAACCGAACTTACGTAAGTGACCATTTCATCTGCAACCAGACATCCTCTGCACTTACGGCTGTCCGTTACGCCGATTGTGAAAATTTACATATTTAATTTTATGATTATAATGAAAATGTTATAGCTATTTGAATACAGAACAAAACAAAAATTGTATTTCGTATTTTTATCTTCGAAATGATAAATTATTCATTTCTGTACTGGGTATGAGGCACACACTGTATTTTATACTTATATTGATACCATTTTCCAATCATCAATACAATACAGGTATTTAATTGTTTCCAGATATTTGAAGATGGCGTAACTGCGAGCAGGATGCAGACAGCAATCCTTGTGTTGACGCTTACCTGTGTCATTTCCTTCACGTGTACACATGCTAAAATAGGTAAGATTATAGACTAACGGCCTTACAAATAAACATGGTATAAAGTAATAACTGACGACATCAAATTAGCTTTCATGAAGTAATCATACGAGTATGGATACCTTAAAATAAACCACATACACATTTATCACGGGGAGCGCTAAGAGGAGCTGTTTGAGTTTATTCCAGCGGCCGAATTCCACCACCGGACATTACGTGCAAAGCACCGAACAAGAAAAAAGCATACCCACCTTAAAGGCTGGCAACGCATTTCTAGACACCTGTTGTTGCGGATGTCCATGGGCGGTTGTCCCCACCTTTCCCCATCCCATGGGCCTCTTGTACGTTCGCCCCCCCCCTCCCATATAAAAAAATACACTTTGTAAAATATATTGTAAGCAAATCTTGGCTTGCAACACATAGATTTAAAAAGAGCAAGAAGATGTTAAGAATTGAAATAATCGATGTCAAATTTAACAACGAGTGAGACGTATAAATACGTTTTACTATTTATGTAGTCAAAAATAATTATTGATGGTAAAATATGATTATTTTAAAATAACACAACTTAAATTATGGATTGGTCTCCCCTGAGCTGCAACTAGATACCGCACTATCTAGCTTTTTTATTACGACAACTAATAGATGCTTGTGTGCGTGGCATCTTGACACTCAATGGCATTTTTCAAAATTTGTAACATACGCCTCGTGTTATTTTACATTGAAATTAATAAAATACAAAATACTTACTGATCATATGTGATCCCAGTGTTTTTCTTATATCTTGTAGTATTATTTTTATAAAGTTTTACTACGCAACCCGCCATTTTAGTTTCAATTATTAGCAGAGTTTAACAGAACATATGGCACGTTAACGTCACACATTGTTAGAGACCGGCTCGAGAACGCTCACTTGGGCCGCACTTTGCGACTACGCCTGCGGTATCTAGTTGGAAGGCAGTGGAGACCAATCCTTAATCTATGACATAAAATATGACCTTTCAACATTCACCCTATTACAATAAACTTGGTATTAAGTACAAACTTAAAACAGAGGTGTAAAGGCGAGGTGAATAGTACAGAAAGGAATTTTTTTTTATTCATTAACATTTACAAAATATATATATTATTGTTTACAAATAAAACCGGTAAATTTTTATATGATTACCAAGCCTACTTTCTTTAAGTTTAATTGATAATGTACCTACATGATGAATGGAATCTTTTTGAAGTAAACAAATTTATTTATATTAAAGATACGATTTTCGTATAGGATTTGTGATAAAAAGCTTCAAGGAAACAAGAAATTTTACCTTTCTCTACCGATGTGAAAAGAATCTTTAAGCGAGAACCTTTTTTACAAAGGGTTCGTGCATATACAAAGCGGTTAAGAAATTTTCAAGCAAAGATTTATTGGTTTTCTGAATTTATTGCCGAAACTATCAAATTTAATCCTTAGTCTTTCAATCTATTTTTAATGGAATTAGAAAAAATATTTACTGTCTTTACTCTTATATCCTATAGTTTATGTATTTGTTTATTTACAATATGTTTCAATAATAGATAATAGGTCAAAACTATTATCTAAAAGTACAAGAGACTTTGTGTGATCCTGAGATCCAATTGAAATCGAATACAGCATTCATGAAATACATTAAGATTAGAAAAGTGGACACAACAGAAATTAGAGAAAATGCGGTTTAAGTTTGACATAAAATTGCCAGATCTTAAATATACAAAATACATAATTGTATATCTATGGGTAATGCCTGAAAATAAATGATTTATTATTATTATAATTAAAGCTGATTGCTGCAAGACACAGCGTATTTAACATATTTTTCAGCTCAAACCATTTCACCGCGTACAACGCCTAGTGCCTGAACTGTCGAAAATCCAGTACTCTATACATGACCGTCTTATGCCGCATTTATCACTGGGAGAATCCCTGTTTTAACTATGAATTCCACCGTTACACGACACGCCACAAATTGTGCAACTTTTGAGTAACTTTCTGCAACTGTTTCCGCGAAAATGTGTAATGAACATCTTTGGGGAGTGTTTCAAGCACGATACAAAATGGGTACCCTCAGAAAAAGTTACCCGCCGAAACATAAAGTGTACAGCTTTGGACACATTTGGAAACCGTTTTACGATGGGAGGTAATCGGGTAATTAATAGTCCTCGTTGGCATAATAATATAAACGACAACTGCTACTTAGTATGGAGCAGAAATATTATTAAGTACTTGCTATTTGCAGAGCGGAGTCATTGGCAATTAATTAGTAAGACATTTACGTTGAACTTGTAGATAAAAGATTTATATGAAATATTTTTGCAGTTTATTATGGATTAAATATGATATGTCTGAAAGATAAACTTTTTAATGGTTTTTGACCATGACGTAAATAATAATAATATTGACACACTTTTCACACTAATTATCTTGCCCCAAGATAAGCATATATAGCCTGTGTTATGGGTTACAAGACAATGATATATTTAATACAATCCACTTACTTAAACATACATAAATTCATATAAACATACATAAATACATTTAAACATCCATGACTCGGAAACAAACTCCATATTCATCAAATAAATGCTTGCACCTACCGGGATTCGAACCCGGGACCTCTAGCTTAGTAGGTAGTCGCTAACCACTCGGCTATACAGGTCGTAAATGATTGTTTCTTTTCTCAAACTCGGAAAGTAATGTTGTTTTGATCTGCTTATTGGGTGGAATATGCTGCTTCCCTCCATAGATAAGGATAAACTCATACAAATTACTTCCCACCTAAGGGCCAGAATGAACTTTAAAATAGAACTGCTGTCAGCTGTGAAGTTTTATGTAAAAAAAAACGAATTAAAAAAATGCTGCGGCCATGTGTCTTTCTAAGCAGCCAGTGTGCACTTAGCGCATACTTTTTTGAGCGCATTAAGCCGCAATAATTACGCGGTGAGTTCCATATTTAAAATTTAAAAAGTCGACATAAATTGGTGGGATACTAATGTATCTGTGACGGAATTAAAAAAAAGGTTATAATCTTATATGTTTAGATTTGAATATTAAAAATGAGTTCAAGCGATTCTGAAATGTTGACACCAGATTCAATTAATGACGAGGAAAATTGTGTTATTGAAAATCTTTTGCCAGAAATCTCAAAAGAAAGATATATAAACACATACAATGATTTTATAAAGTGGCCAGCAGAGATGAATATATAAAATCGTTTTCCCGTAGTGTATTTCTTACGTATTTTAATGGACTGTATAGCAAACTACAGCCTTCTACGCTATGGAACCGATATTAAATGCTCGTGAATACACTTAGTGTAAAACACAATGTAAATTTCAAAAAAATCCATAATTCAACATCATTTTTGAAAAGACAGTCTCAGGGAGTTAAGAGTAGGAAATCTAAGGTTTTCACCTCTCATGAAGTGGTTTTTTTTTAAATGATCCTCCTGACGAGATATATTTGGCAGTGAAGGTAAGTTTAAGATTTATTCCAAAAATGAACATATTTATTACACAAATACTAAAAACAAGTAATCGGCAAAAAAAAATCTCAGATATGCCGAAGTAGCAACATATTGGAATTTACCAAACTGTGAGTAGTATACCGGACATTGTTATAGACGAACGTCAGCAACACTTAGCCGATTCTGGGGCAAACATGACAACGTTAAAGAGACATGGAGGCTGGAAAGTCAGCAGGAAGGCTCCGAAGGATTCAATCCAAAATAAAACCAAATTTTCAACCAAATTAACTGAAACTATAAAAATTCCGCCTTGGAATCCATCGTCTGATGAAATACTAGAGTCTCCAACATTTACAGATATCCAGAACAGCCAAATTTGTTATAATATATCAAACAGCATAAACATTCCAAACAAAAATGTAACTTTTAATTTCACGAATGAAAAGTATAGTGTTAAGACGGGTAAAAGAATCAATTCCTACTCAAACTATAGTCTAAATACCTTGGAAATTGATTCTTTCGACCCTCGGTTAACAATTTACTATTCATCACCTGTTATCAGTCTCTTCAAAAACAATTGTATATAGTAATTACATATTTCTACTGTAGTAAATATCTTCAAATAAAATATTTACTGCGATTAGCAATAAAGAGGAAGTTTTACCTGATTTGATCAGTGAGACGATTTTGGAGATTTTTAAAGATTTAATTTATTTGATCAATGAGTATATGTAAAATAGTAAAATTATTACAATGACTCGAATTTACAGATACTTCTAACGAATTAAACAAAATCAACAAATAAAATTCACCAAATCAACTTAGAGAATAGAAACTGTCATAGTACCTGTTGTTGTTGCGGACTCCTCGAACTTTATTCTGATAGAAACAAAGTATGATCCATTTTTCATATGTTTGCCTATTCTTTATAAAAGCTGCCTTTTAAAAAAGAAAAAATAAATTTCCTTTACACTGTTCTATTATCTCTAGTTTCATACTTGACTGAACTTTTATCAATTGGCCGTTCACTTCTCTTTGACGCCTGGTACATATCTTAACATATAGAAATCCAGTGTCCTCCTTAATTATTAAATGAATTTTAATCTAGTGCAGTATAGTACAACTTGCGAGATATGATAGTTCTTATTTCGATTTGGGACTGAAAATTACTTTTATTTCTAATATTTGTTTTGTATGGACATATTATTTTCTATGAGAGAATCTTATTGACGCACGGTGTGACAGTTCTGCTGTGAAACAATTTCATTATATCAACAGGGAGCATATTTTCCGAAATAATTCCTGATGTTAATATCAAATATTACATGAGCCTGGGTTCGGATTCCGGTAGGTGCAATCATTTATCAGCTGATGAATATAGATGTTTTTTTTTCGGGTCATGGATATTTATTTGTATGTATGTATGTTTATGTAAGTATATTGTATTAAGTATATCGTTGTCTTGTACAAATAAGCATACAGTAATAAATAATACAGGCTATGCCCAGTTTGGGGCAAGATAATTTGTGTAAAATTGTGTCAATATTATTATTATTATTGACAATTTCATAAAAACGGTATTTTGTTTATCGTGTACAGAACAACGTCTGTAGGGTCAGCTAGTAGGGTCTAGGTTTGCTGCAAACTGTGAAATCATTATAAAATGTACGGATAATACAGTTGTCTATAATAAATAATATCTCCACTTGAAAGAAACGGGACAAGCACGATAATACCAAGAATAAGAGAATAACATCATTCAGTAACAAGCATTCGAGAGGTCTCACGCTACAATACCCTACTTGAAATTCTTTGTGAAGCTATATTGTGTGGCGCATACTTTGCAATCTTAATTTTATTTATGTTGTATTCCAAGATATTTTATACTTGATGGGATATTTTTTTGTTCATTTTCACTGTTGTCTAAATCCGTTGATATTTTAATTGGCGTTATATTGTTTTCCACAAGAGTGTTGCTTCTTTTTACTGAAGTATTGGTAATGATAGCATTATAATAAAAATCAAATCAAAATCACTTCATTCATGTAGGTCACGGAAATGACACTTATGAAAGTCAAAAAAATATTTTTCTTATTGAATCTACCGCTACTTCGTAAAGGGTTGAGCTAATGAGAAGAAGTAGCAAGAAAATCATAGACGACTATTGCTTATAAATTTAATATTATGTGGAAGTTACCTTTGAACCAGGCTAAGAAAAGTAATATTGGTACATTTATTAATTTTTTTCCTGTTAAAATATCATGACTGGTATAGAGATCCTTTCCAAACTTTTAGTTTGGAAAGGATGCGGCATTCGATCTCAAACAAACTCTTCAAATATTCTTCAGTGTTTTGTTCTAAATTTATTCTTTAATGTTACTAATAGTTTAGCAGAGCAGATAAATATTTTATAAATTAGTTATGGGTATGTATGTGGGATGTGCATTCAGGTTTAAGCTGTTATTTTAGTTTATAAAGATTTATATGGACCTAATATATTTATTCATCTGGTCAAGATCGCCGGAAATCGTTGGATGAGGGCAGCATAGGACTGAGCATTGTGGAGATCTTTGTCGGAGGTCTTTGTCCAGCAGTGGACGTCTTCCGGCTGTTATTTCTCTGGTGTTGCAAAAGAAAGTGGGCGTCGGTGATCACTAAACACCAAGTGACCCGTACTCTCATTTGTCCTCCTTTTCCTTGAAAAGTATTGACTAGTAATACGTACTTCGTCTTTAAAACAGGCATCCAAAAGAGAAGGCAAAGCAAAGTCAATTTTTGCAGTGCAAATCATTTTAAAGGAAAATGAGTTAGTTTAGTAAGATATAATACCTACCTTATAGATATTATTGTTTTAGGCCTATTTAAATAACCTTCTCTTAGTTTCGTAGCCATACCATAATATTATAATATATATAGCAACATTTTAATAATTTTTATGGCATTTTTCAACGAGTTTTACGAAGGACCACATTTCTACAAAGTTATTGTAATTAAAATGTATTTAAAGTTGTTCATGAACAATAAATATGAGACATGAGACTAGATTATGATTGTTTTACAGCGATATTAATGACTGTACAATATTGTATATTTTTATTGAAAAGAACGCAAAAAAGTATGCTGGGAGAGTTTCTTGCTCCGCTCGTTCTCTCTCAGAGCGCCATTTATTTCCGAAGCGGTAGTAGTATCTAGTATATTAGAAATTACATCTAAAAATTCTAAAGGAATCAATTTTGAGAAAATAAATTCCTTTTTATGCCTTTTTAGGAAAGATTTTATTGAGTAAACATTGCTTAAAATCCTAAGGAATGTGTGTTGTGAATTCGATTCCCAGAGCGGTCACAAAGTCCTCTATTAAATAAAAATTTAAAGTAAATAAGAAGAAACTCTAACGTACCAGAAGTTAAAATTTTATCTCTAAGTTTCGCGTTAGATTTCCCGTGGGCTTAGCAAACCTTGCTACTTAGTGCTAATGCCACTGTTAGTTTAGGGCTTAGGAACAAGTATAATACACCTTGTTCTAGTTTCTAATTACTTATTTAAATTTTACAATGCTGCTCTAAAATGTTCAGCTAAGAGCTGACTTGTTTAAAAACAGCCTTAAAGGTACATTTATTATGTAATAAAATATATTTTTGGACTTTACTCCTTAAGAATCGATTTTCATATAAGTCGCCCGGTATGAGAAAAATATGGAGAGTAAAACCTACTCATCAAATGTGATAGTATCGTTTTTGGTGCGCATCATTTCTCGCGCACCCTTTCACTTTTTAGTTGTGTGTGTGTGTATACTTGTCTGTAGCCACCATACACAGTATACTGCCTGATAGCTTAAGCATGTAGTATAATATATCAATTAGGCTGTGCCAAAATGTAACTTCCTTGATGGAACCTAACCTTTTAAAATTGGAATTTTGAATTCCGCTTTTAACAGTTGGGTTTGGGTTTTTCTCACATATTTTGAGCGTTAAGGATTTATTTGACTTTTTAATTAATACGCTTTTATTAGCTTCTGCTGTATGTCTGTTTGTAACTGACTCCATTGGACTTGATATTGTTTAGTACCTGTTCAAAGACAATCGTTCTTGAGGAGTAAACTCCAGTCGTGCGTCGGAGCTGACACACACACTTTTTTATGGCTCAGATTAAAGTTTGGTGTCCGCTGCGCTCCAAATAGATAACGCAGGCGTAGTTCCAAAGTGCGTAACCTTTTACTACGCCCAAATGAGCGTACTCGAGCCAGTCTCGGTGTGTGGCGTTGACGTGCCACATGATCTGTTAAACTTTGCTAATAATTGAACTAAAATACCGGGTTGCGTAGTAAAACTCGGTAAAAATTATACTACAAGAAATAGATAGACGCTGGGATCAGGTCATATAATTTGTAATTATTTTGTATTTTATTATTTACAATGTAAAATTACACGAAGCGTTTGTTACAAAATTATAAGGATGCCATAGAGGTTTTTAGTAACCTTTACCACACAAACGTTTTTTAAGAATTCTTTTGAATAACGCAATACTTTTGTTTTGATCATTTTCTGGGATTTGTTGTTAAAGCATAATAAACAT
The DNA here is from genome assembly GCA_949711755.1 of Leptidea juvernica. NCBI lineage: Eukaryota > Metazoa > Arthropoda > Insecta > Lepidoptera > Pieridae > Leptidea > Leptidea juvernica. Next base: position 12,002,066 of record CATIXQ010000015.1, on the reverse strand, counting down.
CGCCCCACAAAAGACTTACTCGACTTAGCCGAGTAGTAGGCATTATAAGTTTATGTTTGTTCAATTAACATGGTGTTAGCGTTGTTTTGGTTATGACAGTTTCTAGCAAATTCTCTTACGTGCCTATGCTATGCCTACATTACATTATTCTTGAAATTTTGCTCTCAATGATAATTATTCATAAGTATCACTCTTATTACAAGATGGCATTATCCAAATAACATACACTGAGTATACTCAATACTGAACTATAGTTCAGTGTTCTGTATTTGTTATGTGCGGTACTGTATTCAACACATTCTACCGATCTATACAACAGCAGATATCGCCGAATTATGTAAATCGTCATTTTGACGCAGGACACCGTCATAAAGACAAAAGCTATTCATTGATCCATATTCATATAGAAACTGCTATCCTCACTATTGCAGAAATAAGATCAACTAATATCTTTATCTATATTTGTAATGCAGGCATTAAAAGTAAACAATATACTGAGTCAGCTCCTTTTAGCAGGGAATCACGCTCACACTGTTATTTTTATTACTTTATTTTTAATCTTTATAATAGTGTTACGGTATTTAATTTGGTATTTTAAGATAGAGAATGAAGATTTGGTATTTTAAGAAAGAAGAAGAATAATTAATATTGTAAATTGCTGTGTTTATGTGTGAGTGTTTTTTGTATGCTAATAAAGTGTTTCTACTTCTATTTCTAAAAGGATTTTTACACGCTTTTTATTAGCTTCGCCTGTATGTATGTTTGTTTGTAACCGACTCATTAACCGCGATTTTGACCCTCTCTGAACGACCAGATTTCGTTCAAACTTCGTAGATTTATCGAGGACCGATGACAATATATTAGTTTGATACAATTATTCTATTTTTCAATTAGCTTAATAAAATTTTTGTTAATTTATAAAAAAAAATATCTATCGTCTTCAATAAGGAATTGATATTTTTAATTTCGACCATTATCTTTCAACCAAAGCGTGTTTATTAGTTTTTTAAACTATTTTTATTGACATATGTCACACAATATAATTGTCAGAATATTTAATTACTATAGTATACAAAATCTACTGAACACACACCTACATTTCTACAACTACAGAGAAAGTGAACGAAATTATATTTATTATGCTTATATAATATATTTATTTAGGTATTTGTATGTATTAAAATGATTATTATCTAGCCTAAACATTATAATCATTAAAACTATAAGCCAATAGATGTTTGTCAATCAGTGCAAGTTTATAATTATAATAGTACATACAATATTCCTGTATTTTTTATGGAGAGAACGTATCCTGATATTAAGTGATCCACCCACACTCTGCCACAACACCAGATGCATCACCGGAGCGGTGCCGACCTTTTTCGGAGGTGTACGATCATTTTAAGTGTAAGTTCCTTGAAAACACTTGTTCGAAGTAAATCCATCGAACAGCATTATATTACAAATATTGCTTAGTAGATAATTACTTATAACCATGTAAACCACGTACTGCCTTCAGTAAGACAGTACGGGCCGGTCCTAGGTACCATTAACCATTCGTCTATAACCATTACAGGACCGGCTCGAGTAACCATTTTAACCTTTATCGGTCCGGTCCTAGTTACCATTAACCATTCGTCTATAACCATTACAAGACTGGTTTTACCATTTTAACCATTGTAACCAATTAGTAGTAGAGATCCGCGTACTCACAAGTAGAACCACTAATTATAGTTATTTAGCAAGTGTCATAGATTAATTTAGTACCTTGAGTAAATAAATATTTTTACCATAAAAACCAAATATATATATCACCCCTAACTGCACCGCTTTTCAACATTACTGAGAAACTGTCTCAACCTTATTTTGCTCACCGCCCACTTTGGGAATATGTTTTTTTCTAGAGTATTTTCGTGTATTTTTTATTTGACTATATTTTAATAATAAATATCTACTAATAATAATCTACCCTCGCCCCATCTGTGCCATCTCAATGCCCCCTAATTATCTCTGGATCTTCTACTGCCCCCCCGAAAGTCTCAAACGCCGACGTTGAGAACCTATGCTGTAGAGGAATGTCACATACCCAGATGGTGAGAAAAATATCCAAGTTTGAGGATTGTCGTGCAAGGTGGATTTTGGCGGCAGGAATAGAGTCAAACAGCTTTTTAGACTACTCCACATGATAAATGAGCTAGAAGACACATATGTGGTAGAAAATACATACACATAATGTGTATTTTATAGCTTTGATACCTTACATGTTGTGGATCCAATATTATTGACCTTACTTAATTTATATTGAAATCTTAAAAATGTTCCTGAATATGCATTTATTTCTTCAATTTAAATTAACGCATATGCATTTTTCAAAATTTTCTGCATACTGTTATAAGTTTTATACTGTTATAAAAATATTTTATTTCTTTCAAAGCCCATTCTTTTTTTAAGACAATTACCTATTTTTTTTTATTTATATTGTAATCCCCATATACGTTTCTGTTTGTGCACTTGTTGCCGAAGTTGCTACGGCTATCCTCCTTGAAGAATTACGCTGTAACAATTTCCAGGGTAACAAATTTTTTTTCATATAAGACAAGTTGAGGCTAACCTAGAAAATATACAATAAAGTTCGCAACAGACACGTGGATTCATATCACACTTAAAATGATGCTAAATAAATGTCAGGGCCAGATTCTTATTGTCATAACTTGCAAGGTTGAAGTCTACATAAGCCGTGTGATATTACGCTATGCATAGAAACGCGTGTTTGAATATTTCTTTCAGCAGTTCTTGTACTTGTAGGGCTGATGGGCGAATCACTAAACGCAATAATATTCTTAATCGAATACAGATTTTTGTTGTGAAAGTTTCCTGTTTTTAAAGTGAAACAGTAATGTGTAACGAATATTATGTTTCGATATGAAGGACGCCGTAGCTAGTGAAGCTACTGGGTAATTGAGACTTAACATCTTGTGTCTCAAGGTGACAAGCGCAAGTGTAGTGCGGAATTTTTGGATTTTTCAGGAATCTGTGTCCTAAACATTATATCTGAATGCCTCTTTATGGGGTCATAAGGTCGAGGCACGTTACCGGCGTTTGATGACACTAAGCTTTGAAATTGAAGTTTATAATATGTAAGTACCTTAGTTTAAGTGAAAAGTCTCGTTTAACTTTATTAGATTTGCTCATCATTGTCTTCTTTAATTTTGCATTGGCTTATGGTCTGGCCCAATTAATTGAGTCGCCATTACGCCTATCTTTCAGCTAAGACTATGATTTGCACTCTTGCAATATCTTTCATCAAGCTTAAGATAAACATAAAAAATTCTTATATCAAAACCAAAACACAACGTTTGATGATTAATAAATAGATTAACAACATTCACTGCTCCAGTAAACGTTATCTCGTGCCGCAAGGATAGATTCTTACGAAGACATGGATAATACATGCGGGCTTACGTCCTCAACGCTTGGTGAATACGCCAGAAGATAATTTGGGCTCGCTAATCACACGCCTGCTCCCTTTGTTGAAGGGTAAGGTTGATTGATGATACGATGTATATATGTGTGTGTTAATCTTATTGTTATTCTATATGTGTTAGTCCGTCAAGGTGTTTGCTCTATTATTCACTACTGGTCGGCTCGGCTGTTCCCAATATTCTATCTACAGATACAGATAAATTACTACCTTCTTCTGTCAGTAATTAGCTGTCAATAATCTGAAGCTGTCCCAAGTCATTCTTATCGCCTTATATTGAGACGCGTGAATTAAAATTTCCATACAAACTTCTATCGCTGGTAAGCTATACGTCGTCCCATTGACAGACAGCGTGTAACGATAGGGTGAGTTACCGTCGATAAGTTTATTGGGACTGAAACGTCAACGATAGTCACGATTTTTATCTCAAGTAAGAGACAGACTGAATATTGCGAACGGCCGTAAGACGTTGCCCGAAAATCAGAAAGAAGATTTCCTTTGACTAATGCGAGTGTTACACCTTTAAGGCGACACTAAATGCCAGCGACCTTGAGCGATATGAGTTCACGGCTGCCGGCCCGCCATCTATGTAACAAAGCCAATATTTTCAAAATTCTTGCGTAGAAAACAGTTTATAGGCTTACAATCCTCGTTATTCACTACTAATCTGAATAAATGAGCCTACACAAAAAAGTACAAGCTATAAGAATAACTTTTCTGGGAGTAGTACCAAAAAAATGCGACACGCCATGGCAAAAACCTTTTTTAACTTCAAAGAAAAGTGGTAGTTCAAAACGGCTCGGCAGTGTTAACTATAACCAACAGCAAGCATTAGCAACCTACAAATAAGACTTAAGGATATGTGTAACAGGATTAAGTAGTGTTCATAGCTCGAAATGCCATACTTTCACCACTAAACTTGTCTGAAAACACCATGTTTGCGTGTTTTCTGCTTAGTCTTCGCCTTAAGTCAAATACTTTTAAAAGGATTAAGACGCGTGTAATTGTAACTATATTTTTACAGGGGTTCCCCCTGAGCACGTAAAGTCAAATTCAAAGTCAAATAAACTTTATTCAATTAGGCTTGAACTAAGCACTTTTGAATCGTCACTACAAATATTTCTTTTAAATTTATCATTATATGTTCGTAAATGGTTGAGCTCGCAAATCTCAACAGCCACTCTATTCAATCACATAGAGTTTTAGAGTGGCTGTAATATACATATCAAATTAGTTGGTGCTGCATCCAATATATGAGTCATGTTTAAATAATATAAATTATTTCATAAAAAGTAATAAATAATTAAACCGAAAAGACCTTTAACTCATCGTTTGTGTAAGGATGCTTTGTGAATGGTCGTGATTACTGTTACAATTAGTAATTGCTTCTAACAAATACTTCATTAACTATAACAGGTTGAACTGGCACCACAAGCAGTTTACGAGTTGACGCATGGACCAGCAACGTACTCCGCAAAGTTCATGAATCGTAGGGTTACGTTTAGACAACAATCCTACTAATATTATAAATGTGAAAGTTTGTATGTCTGGATGTATGTTTGAACTTCTTTAACGCAAAATCTACTGAATAGATTTTGATGAAACTTTACAATAATATAGCTTACACACCAGAATAACAAATAAGCTATAATTTATAAAACTATAGTGTGAATTATACAAAATATAAAAGAAGTGTGATTGTTACTAATGAATACAACTAGCGCCATCTCTTATCAACTAGCAAGGAAAAGATCAATACAATTTATATGGTAAAACAACGTTTGCCGGGTCAGCTAGTCTAATATAAAAATACACTGAAAAATATAAGAGTTTTAATCCTTAAAAAGTATTTTATTTAAATTTATTTTGATTTTTAAGAAAGAAAAGAGATATTTCATATTATTTTATGTTTTATAACGTTTACTCATAGTACATTTTCTGAATATTGGATATTGCACTTAAACTTTTAGTATACTAAAAGCTGTCTGATGCTACACATGTTAAATTTGAAAACAAAATTTTATGAAAGATGCGGGACTCGAACCCGTCGTGGGTTCAAGTATCACGTTCCGTGCGAGTGCTCTTCCAACTAAGCTAACCGTTTGAGTGTCGTATCGTCATAAAATCATGTATGCCTTGGTTCAACTCTCAGGTTGTGTCGTCACTCGAACGGTTAGCTCGGTTGGAAGAGCACCCGCACCGAACGCGAGAGGTCGTCGGTTCGATTCCCGCATCATTCATAAAATTTTGTTTTCAAATTTTATTTGTGTATTTATCCTAGAAGTGAGGGTTATCACTTTAAAAACATAACAAATTCTTCATTATGATGTTTATTTGTCACTTAATGAATATTTCAATGTATTTTTTTATACCTCGAGAAAAGTATTTGTGCATGGATGAAAAATATGCGTTATCTATAACTTTTAGTTTAAAGGTAATGAGTATGCAAATTTCAGAGAATAAGCGCTGAAAGCATAACAAACAATGTCTCTGTCGAATTATATTCGGGTTCATTACTTCAACGTTAAATTTACAAAATATCGCCATCATGAAAGCACTGATAGCTCATTTCAAATGAGAGAGTTCGGATCTTCATGAATATTGTCATTAAAGTGTTTCATTTACAACATTGCATTGAACTTTTAGTACAGTATTTTCTCGACTAAAAGCCAATGAATAAAATATTCAGTAAATTTAGTCAACCAATCTTGCAATATAATATATATTATGTGAACTTTAGATGCGAGTTACTTAATATTGGATTCAGCCATATAAATAAATTGAAATTTGGCATTGTTTTGGACACCACATCGGTTTAGAACTTAATACATACAAAAAATTTAAATAGTATTTACATTCTTAAACAATTGTTATTTTTTACGACCTCTTGCGTGCGAGCGCTCTTCTACTGAGCCAACCGTTCGAGTGATGTAATATTCATGAATTTTGATGTCTTGTTCAACTCTCAGGTTGTGGCTTCATCTACAGGATCTACTTTACAGTTTGCATATTTGCATATTAGGTAATACACTTCAGAAGTCGCTTTTTTAAATCTAAGCTCTTGGTGCTTTTTAAAGTGATAACCTTCACTTCTAGAATTAATTACACAAATTAACTTGAAAACATAATTTATGAACGATGCGGAACTCGAACCCCGTCGAAGAAACCTCGCACGTTCCGTTCGAGCGCTCTTCCGATGAGCCAACCGTTCGAGTGAGTTCGTTGATCTGCAGGAGCTACCTTACATGATACTTATAAACTTTACATGATGATGAAGCCACAACCTGAGAGTTGAACAAGACATAATTATCAAGAGTGATGAACGTTACGTCACTCGAACGGTTGGCTCAGAGGAAGAGCACACACACATAACGCGAGAGGTCACGGGTTCAAGTCCCGCAAGTTAAGATTTTTGTACAAATTATGTAAGGGCATCTAATAAATAAATTAAAGTTATTTCTTCTAGTTGAAGTCAAAATCCACTAGAAAATTTTATAACAGTATTGTGGTGATCACAAAACTTATCAACAAAATGTTCTATATATATATTTTTGCCAAAGATATTTTACACCTTCTGGCATTAATTATAAAATTTAAATTTGCAATTCGTTTGCAATAATGAATAGTATATTTATAGGCCCTCTTTATACATTATGTACCACACCCTCGTATAACTAAGATTGTCCCTATAAATATGATAACATTTCCTCGCAGAAGATAAACAGACCAACGCATTAACTGAGTTTATTTTTAAAATATAACTTTAAATATAGAACTATACTAGGACACTATACAAATATATATATGAGCGTTTGTCGAGCTGAGCTAAGTCCTTTTATGTCACCATTGCCGTGCAAAATGTTGCTACAGCGTCACACTAAGTCGACATTCCACTTTTGAACCGACAATCCAGCTAAAGCTGTAAGATGTTTTAAGGACCTCTTTGTGTCCTTATGTTCAATTGAAAGTAACAATAATATATAGGTTTGTTTTTTTTAGTTTTTATGCAGTATGAAAGAACATGATATGAAAATATCATATTGCAAAATAATTAATGATCTATAAATAAATTGAGATAATTGACTGCACATTACAGTACAGTGAAGCTCGTCATCATCATCATATCAGCTAAAAGACGTCCACTACTGGACAAAGTCCTTCCCCAAATATCTCCACGATGTTCGCTCATATTGCGGCGATCTTAACCAGGTCAATGGTTCATCTTGTAGGGGGCCTACCAACACTGCGTCATCCACTTTTCATCATTATCATAAGTGAAGGCTTCATCAGGCCCATAGTGACCACGTCTGCGTACTGTAAGACATCACTGGCAACATAGGGTATGTTGCCAGTGATGACTTACCTAACTTAAGTTTGAAAACCTTGATCTTCAGACACTGTGGTACTTGGGACGAGAAGTTTTACAGAGCTTCCCGAACACATCCCGTCGGAGTTGGATTCGACGCGTGGCCTCTGAAATTGGACCTCCCTAACTGGATTGTATGTCCAAGGTAGACGTACTCGTCAACAGTTTCGAGAGAACACTTCCCAACTGTTACGGGAATAAGTGCGACATGGACATTCGACATGATCTTTTTGTTGTACATATTCATTTTGAGACCTACTCCATGGGAAGTTGTATTGAAGACATCAAGCTTATAAGTCTTTCAGTCTCAGCCATGATTACGATATTGTCCGTGAATCGAAGGTGAGTAACATATTTGCCGATAATATTGATCTCCAGTCTGATACAGTCAGCTTATATACATGACTCAAAAGTGATATATGTCTAAAGTTGTTCAAAAGCGTTTTTACGCTTTTGGAGAACGGCAACACTATTCTTCTGTCCCATGCTTGCAGCGTTTTTCCCCTGAGGATGATGCTCAGACTGACAGTGAAGCTAAGAAAAAAAACACAAAATATGAGCAGCACAGCAATTACATTTGTCACTATGAGACAAATTCTTAAATTCATTAGCTCAGTCATTCACTAGGTATGGCAATCTTCTAATTGAAAGACAAATACTGCCTTAAAACTACTTCTTCATGGAAGAAAATAGCGCTTCTGTGATACCCTGACATCCTGTGTAAAAAAGCCAACCACTGCTTAAATAATTGTAATAACATCTACCTGCTACTTTGATCCTATGGTATTCTGTAAAAAAATCTATTTATTTATTCGAATATTCTCGAAAATCCTTTTAGTTTCGGGATAAGTATACCTGACATCGTCTGTGACAGATCAGTTTGCGTCTCATCAGTTCACTTGCTAATATCACGGCGTGGAGTCCTTCTTGCTTTACTCGTCTGTGATTATAATTATGATGACGTGTAGCTAGTGCCATTTTCCAGTTACGGTTGACAGATGAGATATGCGAAGATAGCGACATCTGTTGACAGGAATTCATTTTATATTTGACATAATATGTCTTAACAGATTTCGTAGATATAAGAAAAGTAGAAAGGTGTATGCTGAATGTTAGCTTATGTTAAAAGAGAATTTTCTCTGTAGGTTTGTTTTGACTTATCTCCGAAGTGGTGGACCGGATTTTGAAGAAGATGTTGTAAGTCAGGGTGCTTGAGCTAGAACTGCTGGCGATCTACCTCAAAAATTGTTAGCCTACGATCGGCTTCAAGTATAAACAATTTGTTATGTTTTTAAAGCTAACCCTCAATTCTAGGACACTCACTTCTACACAACAACAAAGAAAATATTTTATGACGATACGTCATTCGAACGGTTAGCTTAGTTGGCAGAGCACTGGCACGGAACGCCAGCGGTGGTGGGGTCGTCCCGCATCATTCATAAAATGTTGTTTTAAAATTTTATTTGAGGCTTCAAGTATGTGTGATGAAGGAATGTCGTCTAGGTAGAGTGTCACGAGGACAAATACATTAGTTATGCGCACAACAATTTGCATTTTTTAAATGCATATTTTTTTATATGCTCTAAAATGTCAATGAAAAAACTCATAATTATACAAACTAGCGAGTTTTTTGGTTTTTACAAGAGTTACTTCGGATGTAGAATCTGCATGTCCTGAGCATACTTTTCAAAATCTGTGAATAGCTCTATATCGGATTTTTTTACCGAGATCAACTCAAAAAGCACTCGCGATCGACCATTTGAGCACCCCTGTTGTTGAAATAATTGAAATATTGATCAATAAGATTGCTATTGACTATTAGTCACCAGCCGTACTGTTGTATTAAATAATAATTATCAAATTTATCAAGTTTACTTAAAACTTGATTGATGATATTTGAATTTGTTTTGTGGTACTCTACCTTTTGGTTACTGTTTTCCCAAGCCGGAGCTCATAACAAATGAATTAGTATTCAGTCCTAGATTCTGGAGAGGGAATCACATGGATCATAAACCAAATTATACTCCGAGATTATACCACAATGGTCCGACATGATGGCAACGCTCCCTGGCTTAAAACGTCAAATTTCGAAAGGGCTAAATAACAATGGCAGAATAATGATTAAAGGCATGCACATTTTAATTATTTTACGTTTCAATTAAAAAAATCACCTATTTTAAGATCTTGTGTTAGTCAGAAAACTAATTATGCTTATTATGTTACATATTTTTGGCCACATACATTAAATTTTGCTTTTGTGTTTTACAGGCATACGTAAGAAAAACTGTGTTGTAAACGATCTTTCCTTCATTATTGTGATAAAGAACCCTTAAAATATATTTTCCCTTTTGAAACAAGTGAGCTGAAATATTGTATATTAGATGTAAGTTTGTTTTACAATCTATCTAGACGTATAATTAAATGATTTAGGAGCAAAACAACCAACCGTTCTTACTCAACACAATTTTCCTTGCCATTTGGTCCTTATTTTTATAAAGCTTTCGACTTAGAAGACAATTATTTTTTACATCGATAAGGTAACTATGTTTAATTAGACATGAAAGAGGAGGTCGCCTTATTCATTAGAAGTATTTCAAACTTATAAGTCTTAATTAAAAGTTCGAAGGCGTCTATGATTTCACGTTCCACGTTTACTGGGATATGGAAGATTGTTTTCAAAGTAATGTTGTGCATTATATGTTGATGTGCTGCGTAGAGTTCTGCTTCAAGTGTCTGTATATAGGTCACGTTTATAACTAGTATTAAATCCTGAGAGGTACATTTTCAATTAAATTTTAGCTGTTTTCTGGTTCATGTATATGTATGAAAGGCATCATCATCGTCATCAGCCGGAATACGTCCATTGCTGGACAAAGGCAAAGATTTCCACTACGATCGGTCCTGCGTGCCCTAACCCAATGTATTTCGGCGATCTTGATCGTCGGTCCATTTTACCTACAAACACTGCGTCTTCCAGTTCGTTCGAGGACCTTACTGCCCCAACAGCCATCTGTCCGTCGAACTATGTGCCCTGCCCACTGCCATTAAGAAGGCGTTCTACGTTACCAGGTCTTCCAAATGACCTTTATATTAGTGTCCCTGAGGGCTCGGACACAATATGCCTACGGTAAGGCGCCGGCCATCTTGCAATGTCACTGTTTCTGTTTTATATTTCATTCGTCTTCTTAGTACCAATAGAAGAATAACTTCTTTTTCAATTTTTGTCCATTTATCTGAATAAGCATCTTCGAGAACACTGAGTGGGAAATATTGAGATTGGATTTTTTTCACTTAAAAAGTGATTGTCAGAGAATATTTGCAAATATCCTGGGTTGGATTTATTATTTTGTATATAGGTTATTTGATATTAGGTATTTAAGTGTAAATTGAAATATTAGCTATTAAAACGCTTCTGAAGTATTTTTTTCGATTGTTGAGATCACTATCATTATTGTTTGTGTAAAAGTAACGGAATATAATTTAAATGCAAGTGACGAAATAAAGAACTAAACACACACACAAAACCAAAAAGAAATTAACAGTATTTGAAGCTCCAAGCCACTAATCGACATCAATAAGTATCAAAAATACACAGCCAATCTTCATAAATAACACGAGACTACCAGTAGCAAATATCGTGTGCTGAATAAATCATTTGATTTGAAACAAATTACCCTCGTGGATAGACCGATATCACGCGCCTGATCGACCCAGTTATAGATAAAACCAACAAACCTGACACAACAAGCCCTTCAATATGTTTTTATGTTGACGAACTTCTGCGCGCCATTTTGTCTGTGTAGATTTTAAAAACTTTTGTATTTGGAAAAATTACGAACTGATAGAAACACAAATAAACTACAAAACACAGAAAGGGTATAAAGGCCAAATGCATAACAAGCATTCATTTTCTCAAAATTGATTCCTTTAGAATTTTTTTTGATGTCATTTCTAATATACTAGACACTACTACCGCTTCGGAAACAAATGACGCTCTGAGAGTGAAGCGGTGCAAGAAACTCTCTCGGCATTCTTTTTTGACTTTTTTTTTAATCAAATATACAATGTAATATATGTAATAATAATAATAATAATATTGACACACTCTTACACAAATTATCTTGTCCAAAACTAGGCATAGCCTGTACCATGGGTACAAGACAACGATATATTTAATACAATATACTTACTTAAACATTCATAAATACATATAAACATCCATGACTCGGAAACAAACATCCATATTCATCATATAAATGATTGCACCTACCGGGATTCGAACCCGGGACCTCTAGCTTAGTAGTCAGGGTCACTAACCATTCGGCTATATCGGTCGTCGCTAATAAGTTGCATACTTATTATATTTAGTTCAAATTTTTTTTTAATCTTTATTATTTTTAATTAAATCTCAAATAGGATTTTCTTATAAATATTAATAAAAAAAAATCAATAAATACGCGCGAAATACAAAATATCGAAACGAAATGCTATTGGTGAAAGCGCAGTGTGACGTCAAAGACTTGTTATACATAATCAATATTACAGTTCCTAGATATTTTCGGTGGTAAGCGATATTTTAAACTAGATAAGATAGTTAACAGTCCAAAAATAGTCGCGTATATGATGCCATTAGATGACGCGTTTTTTGTGTCCCAAACCCTTGATTTTATTTTTGCTGAACTTAAAGAAGTTAAAGCTATAAGGTTATACGATAATTAATTTAATTTTTTATTTTATTAAATTTTTTATCTCATATGAATTTGTAAAACTAAAAATAATCTCTAAATATAGAAAATATAATAAATTGGAAATACTATATCGTATGTTTTTTTCTGTTTTAAATAATAATTAATTTAAAGATATTATAATATACCTCAACATTGATAATTATATCAAAGTTAAGGCTCTGTTACATTTTTAAAATAGAAAAACAATAAAATCAAAAGCTAAATTATAAAAAATAACGACGAAATAATAAAAAAACAAGTTGTGGGAGATACTGTATCTCTCCTTATTGATTTGTACCACTTGGTTTGCATATTTAACGTCTCTTGGAGCTAGAAAAAAGCAGCCAAGTGCGAGTCGGCCCATGAAGGGTTCCGTAGCAGCAAGTAATATTAAATAAAAGGCGTAGTCCCTGACTCATGGAAGTCAGCCCTTGTCCATCCTATCCAAAAAAAAAAGGAGACAGTTCGGATCCGGCAAACTACAGGCCTATTACTATTACCTCCCTAGACGGCGGCTATTGAAAGCAAGGTTAGCCTGGATATAGCAAAGGCCTTTGATCGTGAATGGCACAAGGCGCTCCTCTCAAACCTTCCATCATTTGGGCTTCCCGAGATATTATGTAAGTGGACCTTCAGCTTCCTCACTGGGCGCAGCATACAGGGCATTGTCGACGGTTATTGCTCCAATCCCAAGCCCGTGAACGTTAGAGTGCCCCAAGGCTGTGTGCTATCGCCCACGCTGTTTCTTTTGCATATCAATGATATGTTGGACACCTCCAACATACATTGCTAAGCAGACGACAGCACTGGTGATGCCGTATACACGGGCCATGCAGGTCTCTTTCAGGAAATCGTTGACCAGTGCCGGGAGACTTGTGTCTTCTATCGAGTCCTCTCTCGAGAAGGTCGCGGAATGAGGTAAATTTACCCCAAGGTTCAATTGAACCTTGTCCAATTTAACCCCCAGAAGACCCAAGCTTGCCCGTTTACCACTAAAAAAACCCCATTTGCCGTATTACCGCTCTTCGACAACACTTCCCTTAAAGCCTCTCTTATTATGAAAATTCTGGGTCTCGAAATCTCGAGCGATTGCCGATTCCGTGGCCATCTGGAGGGCACAGCCAAATTGGCTTCGAAGAAGCTGGGGGTCATTAATAGAGCACGACAATACTTCAAGCCGGCCCACATTCTAGCGCTCTACAAAGCGCAGGTCCGGCCACACATGGAGTATTACTGTCATCTCTGACCGCGTTCAACGCAGAGATACGACATGGGTACCTTCAAAAAAAGCGGGTACACCTTAAAGGCCGGCAACGCTCTTGTGATTTCTCTGGTGTTGCAAGAGAGTGTGGGCGGCGGTGATCACTTAACACCAGGTGACCCGTACGCTCGTTTGTCCTCCTATTCCATAAAAAATAACGATTTGTGACGTATTAAAAAAAAACTATTTACTAGATCTGGTTCAAGCCAATTTTCAGTAGAAGTTTTGCATAATATACATCATATATTTTCTTTAGTTTTATCATTCTCTTATTTTAGAAGTTACAGGGACAGGACACATATTTTACCACTTTGGAAGTGTCTCTCGCGCAAACTATTCAGTTTAGTAAAAAAAATGATGATATCATTTTTGAAGACCTATTCATAGATGGGTTTGACACGTATGGGTGTGATGAAAAAAAATTTTGAGTTTAAGTTCTGAGTACCCCTAAAATTTATTGTTTTTTCTTCTATTTTCGTGCGTAAAAATCTTAATGCGGTGTACAGAATACATCTACTAACCAAGATCCAACAGTAGAGTTCTTATAGTTTCGGAAAAAAGTGCCTGTGACATACGGACGAATAGACAGACAGACATGACGAACGTGTAAGAGATAATTTTTTTCCATTTGGTTCCGGAACCCTAAAAATACTTTATCTAGTGCACTTTTTCAAGTGTTTTTGCAAAGGCACCAGACAATACTTATACTAAGTATATTTTTGCTTTTGGTCAATTATTTTATAAGTCACAGAATGTTTATAAATTTTAATAAGTTTCAGCATAGTTATTACCTATTAAAGGTCCTACACTTCCACGTTATTGAATGTCGTATATTAAAGCACATAAACTTGGAGACTCGGTGTAATCCTCGAAAACGTTGGCTTCATAATGATACCCTGCAATCTAGTGGTCACTGGAATAATTGTGTTTTCGGAAATATGTATTCTAATTATGCTATATTATAATATAGTATTTTCTTTGATAAACGTGACTGTTACACATTTAAATAAAACACTTTTTAAAGGATTAAAACGCGTGTAATTGTTTAATCACTTAACACCAGGTAACCCGTACACTCGTTTGACCTCTTTT
>CATIXQ010000015.1:11912613-11987129 GCA_949711755.1 Leptidea juvernica | reverse complement strand
ATTGATCTTCAATTTAATTTCTTACGTGAAAGATGTCAGCGATGATATCCTCTATTTTAAGGTTTGGTAGTATTTAAAAGTAATTTGATAGCAACCTTTACCAAAATACTTTAAACAGTTCTTTTGAATTTTCCATTGGAAATTTATTGGAATTACGCATGGATGAGTGAAAGTCGAAACAAATTAACCTCATGTTTATTTTTAATTAAAAGCACAAAACACATTTCAAAACATTATGTAGTTACAATACCAAAGATACATAAACAAGATTTAAAAATGTATAAAAACATTGCGAGTCACTTTTTAAAACTACGATTTCAAAATTAAACCGTCTGTAAAGGCAGTTAACTATTTGTTGACCGCGAATTATATAAGTGTACTTAATCACAAAATATGTTGACATTTTACCGTTTCAAATCCTGAATACATTTCATGCTTATTTGAGCTTCATATTTCATTTAAATGTCGCGCAATGTTTTAAAAGGCTCATATAATGATTTTATAAAGTACCATTACTGCATTTCACATTATTTAATGGTTGGTTTAGTGGGAACAAAACAGTGAGAAATATGTATGTAGACAATTCGATACCCAACGATGGTTGATGTAACATGACATGATGACAGGATGAAAATCATTTTATTGTAACTAAATTTCGGTCGTTGCAACATAATCTTTCGCTTGCATAAAGTGTTATTTAGTAAAAAAAAATCAAAATGCATATCGAAAAAACATACGCGTTGCACGATTATAGAGCCGGCAAAAGTGAAAACTTGAATATTAACGTTGTGCATTTTTGGAATGGTTAGGGAATAATTTTGCACGAATTACTTTATTTATCAATATAAATTTACTAGCAGTTATGTGGTTAAAAACAATGTTCAGTAATTGCGCTATCGTAGACACTAATTTATCACTTCGGAAGTATAACAACTATTTCTTTACATAATAAATTTTAACTCTTAAAAAAAACCAACATTCATCTATCATTTCAACGACTGTCTCACGAATTTACGATCAGGCTACTTATCCTGACGTGAG
Organism: Leptidea juvernica; assembly: GCA_949711755.1. Taxonomy (NCBI): domain Eukaryota; kingdom Metazoa; phylum Arthropoda; class Insecta; order Lepidoptera; family Pieridae; genus Leptidea; species Leptidea juvernica. The sequence continues at coordinate 11,986,088 of CATIXQ010000015.1, read as the reverse complement.
TGTGAAATTATAAACGCATCCTAAGAAAAGTGCTCAACGCCGCTTAATAAGTTTTCGCTTCAAAAGATAAAATAATAATTATAATAAATCTTTTTATTTCAGGCTACAAGGCCATAAAATAAATACCTTATAGTCTAACATACATATTACGAGTATATAAAACTTAAATCTATGTCACATTTCGCGGCGTTGTGAGGCGCGGTTTCGGCAGCTTCCGGCGGTCGGTGATGTCCGCGATACTTGCGGAACACGACCCCCTTCGGCCACAGCTTCACGTCCAGCATGGTTGAAATATGTTCTGTCGGGACACGAACAATAAAAGAGTTAAAAGTCTACTGCGTGACGCGTCAGCAACTGTACGACCCCCAACCGAAACCTTGTCTTCTCCACCAAGTACTGAACAATGTCGGAGGCCTTGGTGGTGTGGTGAAAGCGAGAGACGTAGATAAACGTCGCTTGCATACCAATTGCATAGCAATTGTCTATTATATTATAACGAATTTAAATTGATTTTAAATGAAATAATATCATAGGACAACACCTCATTGATATCAAATATATTTCAATTATTAATATAAATTGGTTGTTAGTTAGGTCAGAGCTACTTATTAAATTCACCGCCATTTTATGTGATCCATAAAGGACGCGGCCTTACTTCTTACATAAATTGTAAATTTTAAAGAAAAAATATTCACAAATTCACCTGATATGTCCTACCCATAACAATGCAGTACCGTTCAGAATTGTTGACCGAACTCAGAAACGAAACAATTTTTTTTTAAATTAAAATAAGGGACGAGACGAGTAGGACGTTCAGCTGATGGTAATTGATGCACCCTGCCTAGTACAATGCAATGCAGTTCAGAATTCTTGAAAAACCAAAAAATTCGCAGCGGCATTACAACTGGGCTCGTTACTTTGAGACATAAGTTGTCTATTCTCATTTGCCCAGTAATTTCACTAAGTGCGGCGCCCTTCAGACCGAAACAGTAATAATTACACATTACTGCTTCACGGCACAAATAGCCGCCGTTGTAGTATCTGTAATCTAGCCGGCATCCGGTGCAAAGGAGCCTCCCATTGGAATAGCTTCGGTCTTTGATGCCCTAAATCAATATTGATCACACATTATTGGGCTGTCCATTCCTATACACGCTAGTTAGTTCCAAGTTTATAGTGGGGACTATAAATATAAATACCAATTTTAATTATATCATAACATAGTCAATCAATGTGTAATTTGGTCTCACATTCGCGAATCTGAAAACGAAATTCTCAGTGTATGCTCTGAGCACCCAGAGCATCCTATACTCCAGTACAGGCTTTCGGTGCATCGTGACATTAGCCGGAAATAGTTTTATCAGTAAATTACCCCATTATCAGTAAATTAATTAGAACGGTACTCCCCTTTAGGGAAATTTTAGTTTTCAGTTATTTTATTAAGTACTCTCATGTATAATAATTTTATTGTAACATCTTATTCTTTTTTATTCAATTTATTGTAATGGGTCTTACATGTCAGAAATAAATGACACATTATTATTAATACTATTCAAGATTAATATATCATATTATGAATAGTTTTAAGTTCTAACTTTACATGTTTGAAGTACAAAGAAGGCTTCATAAGATACATAATAGCTTTAAGGGTAAATGTATACACTTCTACAATAAAGTCCCAGCCACTGTTCAGGCATTATCTATAAATAAATTTAAATGTTTTATAAAAAAATGGCTCTAATCAAAATGGCGTAAATCCTATTACTCCATTGCTGAATATCTAAATGATCGGACAGCCTGGGACTAGATTGTGATTATTTTATAGCGACTGCACAATATTGTATATTTTTATTGAAAAGAGCGCATAAAAAAAGAATGCTGGGAGAGTTTCATGCGCCGCTTCTTCTCTCTCAGAGCGCCATTTGTTTCCGAAGCGGTAGTAGTATCTAGTAGTATAAGAAATGACATCAAAAAGAATTCTAAAGGAATCAATTTTGAGAAAATAAATGCCTTTTATGCCTTTTATGCCTTTTTACATTCAACGCTGGTGTATGATTTTAATTACATTTAGAAAATCTCCTTACAAAATTGTTGTATTTTCATGAAAGCGTCTTTATACGACAGTCTATATTCATATAGTCGTCTGCCTTTCAATGCACCCGACGTAATTAATATTGAAAGATGTTTTGAATATCTTACTTTCTCTATTTAACATGTTTGCGAGTAAAAAGTTTAAATGAATAATTTTGTAGTACTTTCATAAATGTCATATAAAATCTTCAAGTTAAGAGCATACTCCCAAGTAAAGGACCAGCAGCTCATTTGTTTATTTCCATTTACAGTGTCACAATTTATATATACATATAAATAAAATTGGAGTGTCTGTTTGTAATATTGAAATAACCGTCTTTTACTACATGCACATATATGTGTACATATATATACAGTACATACATATAATTTTTTTACAATTTTTGTCTGTCTGTCTGTTTGTTCCGGGTAATCTCTGAAATAGCTGGACCTAATATGAATGGATGTAATAAGGAGTAACTTGGATTATTTTTGAAAAATTCTTTTATTTTAGAAAAATAAAGTAATGTTGCAATGTCGAAGAAACGGTCTAACTCTAAAAATAATTTATATGGCAAAACAACGTTTGCTGGGTCAGCTAGAATACAATATGAAGTAGAAAAATAAGGCCAAATCTCATTACAGTACATGATAACCATTGCAGTAGATATAATATATTTAATTTCTTGACCCCTCGTCTAACGGATGTCCATGTGTGGTTACCTTACCTTTAGAGCATCTCACATCTCATATCCCCTGAGCCTCTTTCTAGTCTGCCCCCCTTTTATATGAAAAAAAATAATGGATTGTACTCCGGGAGTCCAGGCAGAAGTGAAAACTTGACCATTAACGTTGTGAATATTTTGGAATGGTAAGGCAATAATTTCGCACTACTTACTTTATTTATCAGTATAAAAGTACTAGCATTTATGTGGTTAAGTACAATTTTCATTTATTGCGTATCGTATACAAAAATGACAATTTATATTACATAAAAAATTTAATGTTTAATAAAGACCGCATCAACAATAGTTTTGTATTTCATTGTGCGATAGCGATCATTTGATCAATGTCTCACTAATTTTCGATCAGCCACGTGTCCTAACGCGAGTTTAACATTTTATACCCATCCCAAGAAAAGTGCCCAATGCCGCTAAAGAAGGTTTCACTTCAAAAGTAAAAGCGTCGAATTAACATAACAAATGAGATCGAAAAATGAAAACTCAATGGTACGTTACTGACGAGGAAGCTTGGAAGTTACTGTTGTGAGAGTCAATGGTTCCAACTAATATGGAAGTTATATATCTGAAAATTTTTACAAATTTACCCAAAACAAAAGCCTACTAACGCATCCTTATTAACTCAGGATAAATTGTCAGCCTTTATTAACCTTGGATTAATAAATCAAAAAATAGCGGGGATTAATTACTCATCAATATCGACTTAAGTGGCTCTTTACCCAACTCTTTTCTCTGCATTATTTTCGTACATTGTTACAATTAGAAAGACTAAAGTGGAATACATAATTATATCAAGCGTTTTTCCCAACTTTCATGGTCAAGGCAACTTAAAGACAATCAATTCAGAAAAGTTTCAAATCACGTCGGAGTAACTTTCACTAATATTTCGCGTAATTAGTGTTTGTGTCTACTAGTTACAAGAAATGTCTGTGAGTATTAAAAATACTGATAAATATAGCCGAATTTTGACAAGGAAAAAAATTAATTTATAAAAATTGTTAACGTTATTTATTAATACGGCTTTACTCACGAATTATCGGTGTTGGTACCGACTCATTACGGTCGGACGTCATTAGGGTAAGCGTTGTGGGTTCACGATAATGTCTCGTCTCATTCTGCGGACTTGTGCCCGTAGTGCGCGGCTGGACAGGGCGGGGGGCGCGGGGTGCGCAGGCGGTGATGACGAGCACGGTATCACTGACACTGTGTCACTATTGGTGTCCACGGGTCCACAAAATGTAGTCATAATGTCACGTATGGTCAATGGTCAATAATCACTGTCAATTTAGTAGTACTCACAACGATAATTCGTTAGTAAAGCTGTATTAATAAATAAAGAAAGAAATTATTGCCAATAATGAAGGTGATTCGATATGCGAGATACATACAGTAAAAGAAACGACCAAAATGTGTGCTCTCCCGATCCGCGGGTGAAAAGGACACAAACATTATTTTCACTGAGGAAAACATTTTCATGATTGAAGAGTACAACAAGCAAAATGTCAAAGTGTTTGCTCATATCTCCAAAAAAGCTTACCAATTGGTCGGATCTGTACAACATGGTCATCATCCTTTGTCAGTTATGGTTTGATGGGGGGTGTCTTATCAGAGAGTCACAAAGCAGTTGCAAAGGATGCTGGCTAGATTATGGGTACCACAACAGCGCCTATTTCTGCCGTGAAGCAGTAATGTGTAAGCATTACTATGTTTCGGATTGAAGGGCGCCGTAGCTAGTTAAAATACTGGGCAAATGAGAATTAACATCTTATATCTCAAAGTGTCGAGCGCAATTGTGGTGCCGCTCAGAATTTTTGGGTTTTTCAAGAATCCTGAGCGGCACTGCATTGTAATGGGCAGGACGTATCAGTTACCATCAGCTGAACGGCCTGCTCATCTCGTTCCTTATTTTCATAAAAAAAACACTAATTCAGTAACGCATTAATGTACTCCCGCCATTATTCTCATAAAAACCAAACAGCTTGAATAATGTTGCATTCACATCATTTGTAAAGACGCAAAATGAGCTTTGAACTTCGCTGGCTTCATTTAAATATAACTTCGTGACATCAAATGGTACTGTGAAAATTTCTGGGTTATTTTTCGAGGGATATTTTTCATGTTGGCAGACGGGCTTACCTGAGTCCCATACATCATCATTAAGCTTTGTTTATTTAAATCATATATGCTTTTATGGCCCATTTTTGCTTTCTCGTCGAGATTTATATCATATGTAAGTAATTGGAAAATTTTAATCTATATTTGAGACAAATAGTATTACTCGCCGCGATGGCAAGCGTCCTGATGGAAGGGCGCTGGTGTGGGACGCGACTTGCGTCAAATTTCTGGCTCCTTCTCATGTCCAAGTTACGTCAGTTAGAGCTGGGGCTGCTACTTCGACTGCCGAAGACAGCAAACGTCGCAAATATGTCGGTCTCAGTGATTCTTACATCTTTGTGCAGTTAGGTGTCGAACACTTGGCCCGTGGGGCCAGACGTGCGGAGTATGTATAAAGTACTATCTTCGCGCCTCAAAAGGACTACTGGCAATCCAAGCGCTGGCAGATATGTCTGCCAACAGATCAGCTTAGCTATCCACTGCGGAAATGCTGTCAGTATTCTTGGTACGCTTCCCCGTAATGATAGTTTTAATTTTATGTAATCATAGTTTTGTAAATATAGTTATAAATTTGTTTTGTTTGATATTAAGATTATAAAAAAAGCGATAGAGCTTAAGATTTGTTATTGTAATTAAAAATAACATCTAAAAAGCGTCCGTGACGCAATAGGTAATATACTTAACTTATACCTCGATGGCCCCTGTTTGATCCTCGCCCCCCACGTACTAATGTGTTTTCAGTTTTCGAATTCATGTTTTTGTACGTTTATCGACGGTTTGTAAGATCAGCAACTCTCTTGTGGTCACAAGAGATCCGTGACAGAAATTCAACATCTAATTTCGTGAAGGACCCAATAAGCCCTTAAACAGTATTTATTTTCTAAGCCTTTTTTTTATGGAATAGGAGGACAATCGAGCGTACGGGTCACCTGGTGTTAAGTGATCACCGCCGCCCACATTCTCTTGCAACATCACAAGAGCGTTGCCGGCCTTTAAGGAAGGTGTACGCGCTGTGCCCACCCCAGAATACGAAGGGCAGCCCGAGCGAGAGTGCTCGGGGAGGGATTCTCCGGCTCTGGTAGAGCCGGTACCCTCCTGGGGTAATATCTTATTACGGACCGCTCTTATATTTTGTTGGGGGAGGAGGGATGGCCTCCGGTCCTCGACACTAACCGTGGTAATTAACCCGGACGAGTCTGGCCCGATTGTGCTGACGTCATAAGACGGCAGCGTGACTCTCCCACTTCTATAAAGTCCTTAGTCGCCTCTTACGACACCCATGGGCCTGGGACTCCCCTATTCTTTTTGCTAAGCCTATGATAATATCACAGCAAAGCCTCTAAAGATAAAAAAAAACTCAAATAATAATATAATAAATAATATAATAGTTTTTAATTTAAGTTATTTGTAAGTTAAATTTAAGTTTAACTGTTATATTATAACTAGCTGGCCCGGCAAACGTTGTTTTGCCATATAAAGTATAATTCACGCGATAGTTTTATAAGTAATAAAATATTGCCTATATTATAGCCTGTACCTCATTTTGTTCTGTTGTCAATAGTTTTTGCAGCGCATGCAAAAATAGGTTTTCGATTTTTCACCTTGTGTTACAAAATAGCAATTTTATTACGGATCCCTAATTTTGAAAAAAAAAACATACTATAACATAACATGAAAGAATCATTCAAATCGGACCAGTAGTACCAGAGATTAGCGAGTTCAAACAAACAAACAAACAAACAAACACTGCAGCTTTATAATATTAGTATAGATATAAAAAATCAACTTGATTTGATCCAAATTGATAAAGACTACAAATATTATTAAGTTGACCAAAACTCCTCATTTAAAAATAAAAATGAAATTTATCCAAATGACTACGTCAAGTAATATGTTTTACCAATTCTACAATTATTAGTATTCGTTCAATTAAAGTTATAGAAATACAATAAAAGCTTCAAAATCATTCAATAAAGGTATTAAATATAGAAATATTAAATAGCGGACTGTAAAGGATGACCTACAAAAGTGGAATACTGTTATCGTTTTAATTAATTCGTTCTGAGCCGACATTCAAATTGTTAAATTAAATTCTCGTGTTTAAATAAAAGTTTTAATTTCATTTATCTATGTCAGTCCGACATGATTGGCAAATTAATATGAATGCGAAGGGGATTTGTGTTACCATGTCGCCTATTTCCAAATAGACGCAACCTATGAGATGATCCGTTTCTGCGTTAGCACTATAGAACCTGTAAGAAGAAGACACACGCGTAGATGTAAAAGCTATCTTCCAAGTCTACTCGAAATCGAAGATTAGACAGGTCCCTTCAAAATTTTGTATCCGTCATATCTTAAACATGTGCATGTGGTGTTGCCCCAGAACAGTACCATCTCTTCTCCTCTCGTACGTGTCGTAAGAGGCGAGTTAGGGGGACAGAGAACGAAGGATGGGAGCAGACTCCTTCCGAGAGAGCAGCACCATATACTGCGATCGCCAACCCGCCCAACTACCAAACGTGGCGATTATGGCAAAACGACCCCTTTGGGCTTAGTGCAGCACTGGACGTCTTCCATCTGAAATGATGATGATGATATCTTAAACATGCTATGTTGCTCGGTCAAGCGTCTCTGCAAGAAATCATAACGCCGGCTGCGCCATTGGTGGTGGTGTACGAAGTTTAAGTTGGAGTGTATTTCCCGAATGTTGTAAAAGTCCACGTTGTCCTCAACAGAATGCTACTGGGCTGCCCGAGCGAGAATGGTAGGGGCAGTGACTTTGGCATATAGTACAGATAAGCCTAGATACAAAACAATACCTACAATAGAAGCACGTATGTGGCGTACCACGAGTAACAGACCCGTAAAATCTTTACGTTATAGCAACGGATGTGAAACAAAATATTTGTTTTACCTCAGCAGTTTTTATGTGTCTTTATGCAAAGTATCTTAAAAATATAAAATATTGTCCAAAGTAACTCTATCCCACGCGGACAAAATATAAATAAGATAAAAGCTAGTAATTTAATAATTATTTATAAAAGGTTTACTGACATCTGTTTTTAAATTTACATTTCTTTTAAATCTATATGTACGTACAGGATTGCCAGTAAAATATTTTTTGTTAATTATAGCGACCAATTCGCGGCAGTGGTACACCATGAATTTGATATTATAGAGCTAAACAACTGACGTTAAGATAAAAATAAAATTTAAAAATATAAATTATTACAGGAGTCTTGTATTGGTACTAATATAAAAACTGCAGGCTCAGCCAGCAATTTTTTTAATGTATATTTGAGTTGCAAATATTCTTATTTGATTTTAAATTTTATCTTTCTGTATGTCTTAATATGATAGTGATAATGGTAGATTACCTATATAATTGAAGCTTACAATAATTATATAATGTGGAATCATGAAAATGATTGTTTTTTCACGCCACTGGGGCCACACCCCAGTTTTAAAGCACATGCAGATTTTAATCTGCGTTTAAAATTGAAGACATAAGCTTGATAAAATTTATAAGTAAAACTTATTATAACTAAATAATATAAAAATTCATGTTATTTATGAAGTCGCGATAATTATATCATTTGCTGTATGTGAGGGAGCCCTTAATGAAACTAACCAGATTTTAAACTCATAATATGATAAAATTATAATTACTTTTAGTATTAAATTTGTGCAGCTTTCATTCTTTAAAATTAAAATTTTACAACATTGTAGTCGTACAGATAATTAAAGTGTCAGTTTACTTTAAAATATATTATTAGTCTTTTTGTAATAAATTCAAATTCAAATAGTTTATTTCTTAAAATAGGATAACTGGATCACTTTTTGAAGTATATGAATATTGTGGATTTGCTACCGAATGAATATTTGAAGCAGAGTATCTTCGGCCAGCTAAAGAAAATGCTGTGGACAGTAACGGAAAGTAAAAAACTCAGACAAAGAAATCAAAATGACAGCAAAGCACTTTTGCTACGACGATACTGTTAGACCTGCCGCGGTCGTTGACTCCATGAGATATGTCAAGCTCTAATTTTATTTCAGTAAGTGCACATCACATAGCCCAAATGATTGCGAAACTGAAGTGGCAGAGGGTATTGCACAGTTCGAAGGACATATGGCCGTTGGGTTAGTAAAGTCCTCGAATGGCGACAAGTACCGGAACACGCAGTATTGGCCTCCCACAAGATGGACGGACGATATGGTCAAGAGTTCCGGAATTCGTTAGACAGGGCAACGCAGAACCAATCGTTGTGGAAATCTTTGGGGGAGGCCTTTGTCCAACATTGCACGTCTTCCGGCTGATGATGATGATGACAAGTGCACTTCAAAAAGAGGGGAAGTTTTTCATATTATGCATTTACTGAATTCGTTTTTTTATATTATAACCACGTATCTTAATTGTGTATGATCTGATCAGAATTTTGTTTTGAGTTGTATAAATTGTTAAAAACATTACCCAAATGTTTTAAATTATCTTTAGTGTTAATTCCGCCAATATTTGTCTTTAAACAATTCGACACGTGTTTCACCTCTACACTCTCTACATCCTCAGGACATGTTGACGGTATTTCTCAAACTATATTGGCTTGGCTTCGTCTTATTCTTCCTGGGGGCGTTTTTTGTAATTATTTGTGTGTCAGAGTGGTAGATGCTACTCTAACCAGCCAAGCTCTTCCAGAAAGTCACAAAATAATTTTACGTTGCCGAAGACTTCCCGGAGAATGATTGGTAAGCCCAATTTGGGCAGCTGATTCTTCTGGCTTTATTAAGGAGTGTTTAAGTTTTCTAACAACAAATTTTATATTGGCACTAACTTTAATATGGTTTTTTGTGTTTGAAATATTCTTCTGTCGAATGTTCCTAACAGGCCTTGCGAACAGCTCCGTGAGAAGAGTGTACAGGTCGATAACTATATCTGTACTCGGTGCATTGGTATTGCATATATTGATGATTTTAGTGAGGACAAGCTAGGAGAAATCTAGTCCGCTGTATATGCGTTTCATTTATCAAGCTGTATTTGGGGTCGTGAATTCGGCATTTTCTCGAGAAGATGTGAAATGTTTGTTACATCGTACCTACTCCTCTTTCTTTTCCCGTTCCTCCTAGTTGCGTTACAGTTCATCTTGGATTGGATTGGTAACTTTAAGCCTTGAGGACCACGATTTCTGTATATACCCATCAACATATCATCTATCTATTCCATTGGAGGAGGTGCAAAGTTAGTGGCTCTACATCTATACAAATGCGATAAGTTTCTTTCCATTCAGTTGCGGCTTTGAGTACTTGTGGAGATTTTAATAACATTGCAATATATACTTTTTTAACAGCAATTACTATCATAGTTCTAAATTTATTCATTACGGCTATGAAATACGATTACTACTCTAACTGCAAACATAATATTAATATTCTAAAAGCCTTTCTGTATCAAGTTTCAGAATAATTCACTCTCGGAATTCGCAACTATTTGCAGATTTGGCAAGACTGGATACCTACTCGTATAGACGCCAACGTTTTGAATGATAAATTGCGGAAAAAATGATAACGTGTATGAGCTCAATCCGTAAAGATATTCTGGACATTCACGCTCATTAGTCAGCAGTTCCACTCGGCGGGAAACGTCATTAATCAATTGGTTTTTATTTAACGCTGCCTCGGCGGAAATGTGCAAATAACTGTCGGGGCTTTTTGTGACGTGTGTAAGAGTACATTTACTTTTTTGATTGCCAGACAAACAACAATTTCGATATAAATTCAGTGTGTTATAATAATACTGATGACCAGAAGTACGAGCTGTGATTTTTATCTTCTCGTATGTACTAAAGATTCAGGACGAACTATTTATGTCATATTTCTTTTACGAAAAAAACAATACGTGTAGATGTTTTTACGAGAGGCATGTTCTATTAAACTTTGCTAATAATTGAAACTAAAATGCCGGATTGCGTAGTAAAACTTTGTAAAAATAATGCTAAAAGACACTGGGATCACATAATTATCATGAGTAAGTATTTATTATTTTGTTAATTTCGATGTGAAATAACACGAAGCGTATGTTCCAAAATTTGAAAGTTGCAATTTCGTGTCAAGATGCCGCGCACACAAGCATCTAATAGTTGCCGTAATAAAAAAGCTATTGTACATAGGTAGTGCGTTATCTAATTCGACCGCAGCAGACACCAATCCTTAATCTAAGCTTGTAAATGAAGCTTTTTATTTGAAATCATGTTAAGAATTTCCAAATTAGATAAATTTAAGGATCAAAACAAATTGTATGTGCTGTTTACATGATTTGTTTTTTAATATTTCATTGTTAGATATACTATCTATATAATATTTATTTTGATGCCAGTTCGTTCGGATTCTTGCTCGGAAAACTAGGACGCAATCTAGTTGCTCATGAAGTTGATTTTCTCGATGTGAATCTGAAAGGGTTACGCGGTGAACTTATTTGCGCGAAGAAATATGTGTAGGCATTACGATACCAGTTAAATATTTCTACAACCTACTATAGGACATTGATCTATTGAAATTTTCAGTAAGATCTTTCCGACATCGAATATCTAAGCCATCACCAACAGGTTCTTACCCAGTTAGGCAAGGCAGAAAGATCAAAAGGAGAAGGTAAGGAAAGTGCAAATACTACAATATCGCTCATCTTGTACCTTTCTTTCTTTTCTTTTTGGTGAGAAAAAGTGACGAGACAAGTAAGCGTTACCTTAATTACATTTGGAAACAAAATTTATGAACTATGCCAGTGAGCTAACCGTTCGGGTGACGTCACGTTCATAAATCTTGATAACTCTTTTTAATCTCTCAGGTTGACTTCACCAACAGATTCTACTTTGCTTTAAGTAAGCGTTCCCTTGACGATAAGTGATACACCCTGCATTGTGCCGCTCAGGATTCTTGTATTGCAATAGTGCTCGAGATCGCTTTGAGAAAAATAACATATAAGTATTTGTGCACTAGAAAGATCCTTTATCCTATACATAATAGGGGAAAGCGATCCCGTGTTGAGTGTTGGAATATTTTTACAGTTACATATGGCAGAAAGCAGTAAAGCTTTTCAAATATTAAACATTTATCTTGTTTTAAACCAGATAAAGTTGTTATTTAAGTAATATTTTTTACTGACAATATCAATTTAGAGGGACTCGTATTAGACAATGTCCCATAAGAATTTTAATTACGGTTGTGGAGGTCATACATTTATTAAATAGAAGGTTATTCAAATTCAAAAATTACAGACTTTGTAATAAAAGAGAAAATTAATTGTGATTTAATTGAGAATGTACTGACCCTTTCATAACTCGTTTTTAAGTTGAAAATCACTATGAATTTTTTATAATTAATAAATAGGGCCAAATTCAAGGATTGGTCTGCGCTGCGCTCCAACTAGTAACATACGCTTCGTGTTATTTTACATTGAAATTAATAAAATACAAAATACTTACTGATGATGATGAATGATGCTAGGAAATGAGTAAGTGTGGCGAACAAAAAATGCATGTCACCGAAATGAAAATGTTGCGTTGGTTTGGAGGTGTTACTCGGTCAGATAGAGTTCAGAATGAGTATATCCGAGGTAAATTTTAAATTGCAGCTATACATCATGAAATGCAGAAAGGCCGATTATACTGGTATGGGCATGTAATGCGTAGGGACGAACACCACATGACGATGCTAGGCCTACCGCCAGTAATGACCCAATATCGCAAACAGTGGCGAGGGAGACCTACAGGAGGTCCGGCCCCAAATAAAGAATGTGCCAGGGGAATGTTGCAACAGTTTGTTGGCGAGTTTACGCTCTTAAACTATATTATAATATCGTGCATCTATAATAAATTAAACTATACCTATTTTGTAAGTAATCTACACTATAACTTATACACACATAATACATTACTTAGTTATTAATTCATAATATTCCTAAAAAACAACCTAAAATCTTACCTGTATACATAACAACTAAACTAAACTATACTATATACTATTAATATAAATATAATATATAAATACTAATTAATATTAAGGCTTACGTGGAGACGTTAAGGAAGTGCTCTTTTAATTTTTTCTTAAGTACTCCTTTACAGTCTTCTTTATCCTCTCTTAACCATTCGATACTGTTATAAAGTTTAGGTACAACATATTCCCTTAACTTTTCCCCGTAATAATTACATATTTTGGGTATTCTATATTTATTCCTAATATTGTGTCTTAAATTGTCTCTCAGTTGGATTGGGTTTTTAAATCTATTTGAATAATAATTAACTTTTGTAATTAAATAGTTAACTTTGTTAGTTACCGGCAGTATTTTTAAGTCTTTAAATAAATTTTCATAATTTTGTCTGTATTTTGCCTTTTCTTTCCTCTCGATTATTAGTTTTAATAGTCATATTTGAATTTTTTCAATCTCGTGTAAGTCTTAAAAGTTTTTCCGTAAATATTTAGACTATATCTTAAGACTGAATCAGCTACTGCATTATATACTACCAGTTTTTTATGTTTGCTCAGCACGGGCTCGAGATGATAGAACTGCCCTAGAACCGATCGTAGTTTATTGCATACCGATGTCACATGTGTTTTGAAATTGAAGTTACAGTCGATATGCAATTCCAAATTCTTATACTTTTCTACATATTGAAGATAGATACATGCGCACGCATATTTATCTCTGTGTAGGCAGTCGTAGCTATGCCCCACTATACCTATATCTTTGTATTGTACTGCCTTAGCGCGTCTGTTATATGGCGAGTATATATGCATGCATTTTGTTTTCTCCATATTAATAATAATGCCATTATCGTGTGCCCATTTAGTTAGGCTTTCAAAATCTATTTGGATATTATCACGCAACTCTTTCGCGTCGATAGACGCAAGCACATGTCATCTGCATACATAAATACTCGACACGTCTTAATCACATTAACTGCACTATTAACAATCATTAAATATCCCAGTGGTCCATATATCGAGCCAGTCGTAAGTTACCTAAGCCAGTACTCCTAAGGTTACCTGACACTCGTCACCCACCGTCCCGTCAATACATGTGCGTATTGTTCGGTCTGGCAGATAATTACAGAACCAGTTATTAGTCGGGCCCTCAATATCACACTCTTTCATTGCCATTAATAGGACGTCTTTTTCCAGGTTGTCAAAGACTTTCTTGTAATCAATAGAAAGTGCCAAAATTTGTTTCCCACTGTTGACTGTTGTTCTTGATGTAAACTACTCGCTGATATGTGATCCAGTGGTTTTCTTATTTCTTGTTGCATTATTTTTACAAAACAATGCAACCCGGTATTTTAGTTTCAATTATTAGCAAAGAATAACAGAACATGTGGCACGTCAACGTCACACATCGTTTCAGAATTGGCTCGAGTACTCCCACTTGGGTTTAGTACTAGTTGTCACACTTTGCGACTACGAATCCTTGATTGGTGTGCTATTGTTTTGGGGAGCATACTCAGGATATATTCTGCTGATTTATCTCCACTGTGACAAAATATTTAATCCCATTTTTTATTGTTTCAGGTTACTTTTGGCACATAACAGACTTCCACTATGACCCGTTGTATACTCCACATGGCGACACTAGAAGACGTAGGTACAAAATAATATAAAAGTAAATAATGTTACTTGATATACACTCCGCGCGTTGCAATAGGGAAGGAACCATGTCAAACTAACGCCTGCGTTACCTGATATCAGCAATATTAGTCGTCAGTATGCAAGCCGTAGATAGAAGAGGAACAATAGGTACATTAAAATGACAATAATTGTGTGACAGAGACAGATAACTTAGATTGGTATTGAGAATAAGCGAGATACTCTACAATATCTACTACCCCTTTCGCGGATGCGATTTTATTGTTAAAAGGCATAAAAGCCATTTATTTTCTCAAAATTGATTCCTTTTGAATTCTTTTTGATGTCATTTCTAATATACTAGATACTACTAACGCTTCGGAAACAAATGGCACTCTGAAAGAGAAGAAGCGTTGCAAGAAACTCTCCCAGCATTTTTTTTGCGCTCTTTTTAATCTAATATATAATATGGTATTGTTATTGCTATTCCTATGAAATAATCAAAATCTAGTCCCATGCTGTCGGATCACTTAGATATTCAGCTGTGAAGTAGTAGGATTTACGACAGAGCCATTTTCTAATAAAACATTTAAATTTATTTATGATGAACAGTGGCTGGGACTTTATTATAAAAGTGTATACATTTACCCTTAAAGCTATTATGTATCTTATGAAGCCTACTAGAAATAGTTATTTAGATCCAGTTCATCGGCTCCCCACTAACAAGTAATGGTAAAATACTATTTAATTTAAGTTCAAATTTAATAAATTCTGGTTATTTATACATAATTAACTGATTTGGTGTGAATTCAGATGTTATTTAAAATGAGGGTGTCGACGTCGAGGGACGTCTTTGCATATTAAATTGTACAAATACTTCAGAACGAAAACATGAAAACATTACACACGTTACAGACTATTGCTATCTCATTTACATATGCTGACAGCGAATCTAGTGTTCATCTTCTATCTACGATGCAAACGGTATAATTCAGTCAGATTGTCTCTGCACCTATGACGTCATTGGAAATATTAAAAGACATACTATTTACATACCTCTTGGGCTTATTATTGTAACAAATAACATCTAACCGTTGTAACAATTGGAACAAAGTTTGTAAAATTGTAAAATTTGTAAATTGTAAAATTGTAACAACGAATATCTAACGGTTCTTATGTGCTTGAAAATGTCAAGCGACTACATGTGAAGGGGAAATTGGAACAGACACCGCATTTGGAAGAGGTGCACAGATATTGTGACTAAGTACAAAGTAGTTTTTTGAGTGGTGAGTTTTGTGATGTAGGCCTGGACTGCTTGCGTCACTGATGGCGGCCTGTGATGAAGCAGTATAATTTATATTTTATAACTACATATTGAATGTGTGATACCCGACATCAATTAATGCTTTTGTCTTCGTGGATCTAATATACTCGTATTGACACGAGAGTGGGTCAGGGATTGGAAATAATACTCCGCTTATAGGAACGAGTCTTTATTTGCGTTCACTTTTTCTGAACTTGCACTTCGCCGGTCTGCCGCTGTTCCTCTTGTGGGCGGCGGTACATTCAACGCATCACACCGCACCAAACACTAAGTCTCTTCTATCTTCTTCTTCTTGGAACACTTCCACTTTTCACTACTTCTTCTTTTCTTCTTCTTCTTTACACTTTCGAGTCAGAACTAGAACTGCCGCAGCAACGTGCAAGTGTGTTTTCGGTTTCGAACTCAAATGTACATTTTTTTTACGCTTTATAAAATCAGTATGTGTTTCATCTGGACAAGCCTGTTACAAGAGATTATTTATTCCTTATAGCTTTACAGTCTTTTTATTTGTTAAAATGTTACTCAATCGTAAAAATTTTCTCATTCGAAAACAAAAAATTTCTGTGAATCTCCCCTTGCGTTAGGCGCATGGTTCCTTCATCTCCCGAGATAAAATCTTTTGCTTTCGGACAGGATTTCTGTGAATTATTTCCCTTACCACCTTTTTCATAAGAACATTACGGCCAGATTTTTAACTGTCACGAAAAGAGGAGGTCACATTGTACCTATTAATAATCCGGTACACAAACATTTTGCTAATACCAAGCGTATGGAGAGTTTTAAATTTGCATTTGCCTCCAAACCTACTTTGTGTAATGCAATCACAGCGATTCGGTTCATGGCAAAATATTTTATAATGTACTAGCTGACCCGATAGACGTTGTTCTGTATATAATAAATAAAATAATGTTTTTTATGAATTTAGTATTAAATTTAGTTTTAGATAAATCGGTTAAAGATAATGGTTGAACTTTAAAACTAATATCAATTCCTGAATCATAGACGATACATAAAAATTATAAATAAATTACAAAATTCGTATTTTGCAAATTGAAAAATGGTAATTTTATCAAATTAATGCATTGTCATCGGTCCTCGATAAATCTGCGAAGTTTGAACTTTCTGGCCCCTTAAAGTGGGTTAAAATCGCGCCCAAATGAGTCGGTTACAAACTAACATACATACAGGTGAGTCTAATAAAAAGCGTGTCAAAAGAGCACATCACTTGAAATGTCACTATCACAAACGATAACCGAAGTAAAGAAAGTTCTCGCGCACGTAGCGGTAATCGTCACTCACAAAGATAGAAGGATTCTTTGTACATGGTATCGAACGACATATTCGTTGTCATATGTCAAATATTTTGCTTGCGTTCAGAAATTTAATTTGTGACAAAACTTAAGATTTATCAATTTACAAAAAATAATCTGATAGATAGTTAATAACTATGGTTAATCTACCAACTATAGTTAGTTAAAATTAAGTTTATTTTTACCTCCTGAGAAAGTTAGAAAGATGTAAAAATTCTAATTAGTTATTCATTTTAGACTATTCTTTCAATTTGATTTCTGAACAACGGTGGACACATCAAACGAAAATCAAATTTATTTAATTCCGAGCATTTTCATATTTTTCTCACCTTTTAAACTTCTATGGACGGACCTCCACACATAATTCCAGATCAAAATAAGCCAAATCGGTCCAGCCGTTCTCGAGTTTTAGCGATACTAACGAACAGCAATTCATTTTTACATATATATAGATTCTCGCCAGTGTAATGTGTAACGATTGTTCATTGAGAAAACTCAATGAACATCATATTAAAATGACAGATTCCAAATTCAAATGTAATAATTTGTTTTTTTAATTGTGTCAGTATTTACAGCCAGACTAAGTATAAGCCAGCTGTTAAGTGCATGACTACCGTAAGTTTCGGAATTAACTATCGTTCTTCAATATAAAGACTTGATACTGTTAGCACCAACGCATTAGGAATTAATTTCGTAAGAGCCGACATTCTGTGTATTAACAGGATACGTCAAATGTTTTATTAATGCCAAGCCAAGCCAAGCCAAGCAAAAAGAAAGCTTTGCCCTCGTACGATTTCGTACGCATGAAGTTTAGAATCAAGTAGATGGGTGGGAATGGATATGGTGAAGGGGCACCTGTTTCCGCAATTTAACAACTAAGTTGGGTTCATTTTGCGTGCATCAAGTAGATGTAATATTTTTATTTTCACTATAAGTAAGAGCCACATAAATTTGGAATACATCGGTAAAAACTGCATTTAATGCCATGATATATTTTTGCGAGATGCGCACAATTGATGATTTTTGACAAACTTCAAATTTTTTTGTTACGACTTAAGTTGCTCTAATATAAACCCCTCAAATAAGTTTTTCTCAAATATTAATAACGTAAATAAACGTATCTGTAAAATAAATTATTTATTTATTTTATATTTATTCGATATATGACATAAATACATGCGGTACAATATTTTTTTTTAATTAACATAGTCTTTAACAGTTATCATAATATAAAAAATCTATGAAACAAATAAAATTTGACAAACAACAAAATTTTATGAACGATGTGGGACTCGAACCCACGACCTCCGGCGTTCCGTGCCGGTGCTCTAACCAACTGAGCTAACCGTTCGAGTGTCGTATCGTTATAAAATCGTGTATGCTTTGTTCAACTCTCAGGTTCATAAAATTTTGTTGTTTTTCAAATTTTATTTGTGTATTTATCCTAGAAGTGGGGGTTATCACTTTAAAACAAAAAATCTATGGAATGTTAAAAATCAAGATCATGTTGATAAGAACTCTTAAACAAACTATATTATATTGATTCCTATCTAAATTGCATTCTTTACAATGTTAAGGAGTAGATACTCCAAAAACTATATTATAAGCAGAACGAGTACCACACATTAAAGGCATAAAAGGCATTTATTTTCTCAAAATTTGATTCCTTTAGAATTATTTTTGATGTCATTACTGATAACTACAAGATACTACTACCGCTTCGGAAAGAAATGGCGCTCTTAGAGAGACGAAGCGGCGCAAGAAACTGTCCCAGCATTTTTTTTTGCTCTCTTTTCAGTAAAAATATACAATATTGTACAGTCATTTCTATCGCTATAAAATAATCACAATCTAGTCCCAGGCTGTCCGATCATTTAGATATTCAACAATGGAGTAATAGGATTTACGCCATTTTGATTAGAGCCACTTTTTTATAAAACATTTAAATTTATTTATAGATAATGCCTGAACAGTGGCTGGGACTTTATTATAGTAGTGTGTACATTTACTCTTAAAGCTATTATGTATCTTGTGAAGCCTACTAGAATTAGTTACAAGCAATCCCTTATTTCTAGTGTTATAATAATGAAAATCACTATTAAGAGCAAAAAGGTGACGATTTTTTAAATACAATTGCCGAAAGCACTATCTTTTGATGACGTATAATATATTTATCCCTACGTTTTCGCTTCTTTGGAGCATTCATGGACAGTTGGTACCTATACGTATTTATAATAATGAATTTAATTCGGTTTAATTCTATAATGAAGACTTTTTGTATCGCTGTTACTTAAAATCTATCAAGTTATTGATTTATAACCAAACTGTGAAAAAGCTTTTAGTTATCTATACATATAAATAAATTGGAGTGTCTGTTTGTAATATTGAAATAACCGTTTTTTTTACAAAATCTAAATGTATTTCATGTCTGTCTGCCTGTTTGTTCCGGCTAATCACTGAAATGGCTAGACCAATTTTGTCGGGATTTTTATTGGCAGGTAGCGGATGTAATAAGGATGTAACTTAGGCTACGTTTAAAAAAGAATGTTGCAATGTCCAAGAAAAGGTTTAACTCTAAAAATAATTAATATGGCAAAACAACATTTGCCGGGTCAGCTAGTATATAATAAAATTGCCTTCGCCCAATATTTAATTATCATAATATATAAGCTAGCTTGGAAGCAAGTTTAAGCAGCTAATCTCGGTCACTGAAAGCTGCCATTGAATCTGGTTAGAAGCCTTATCGTTTCTGACCGCAAACCTTTAACCTGAATCATTCTCGTGACGTTTAATATCCCATTTATATTGGAACGTCTCTAATGACAGTAAATTTAGTTTTGATTCAGAATTGAAACTGTATCAAGCATACTATAAGGAAATCCACAAGAAATAATTGATCGAAAGTACTTTTGACTGGAAGAAATCAAGGGTTATATATATTGAAATATATCAGTTTTCTGAAAACATAAGCACGCTATTTCTATCAACAAACGATTTCAATAAGAAAGTGACTAAATAAGAATATAAGTTTAAAAGAAATAACATGAGATGTTCTACTGGCAGGAGAGTTTCTTGCGCCTCTTCTTCTTCTCTCAGAGCGCCATTTGTTTCCGAAGCAGTATTAGTATCTAGTATATTAGATGTGACATCAAAAAGAATTCTAAAGGAATCAATTTTGAGAAAATAAATGCCTTTTTATGTGTTCAAGATGCAAATTGCTATAGTCTATGCTATGTCTCTAAATTTATTTTTATTAATAATAATATATTTAAACAGTAAGTATTTCAGATTGTTATAATTCTTATCTTTATTTGTTACTTCATTATTATTATTAATTAATTAGAAAGAAAATAGCCTAATTACACTAATCAAATTACTTATTAGCATTAAAAAAAATTAATTTAATTAAAATTACAATTTAAAAATAGTTTTATGTCAAAAATCTTAAATATAAATCTAAAATTACAAATTACAAATTCATGTGCATTTTGTGGCAACTATATTAAGCACACTAGATTGTACTAATATTAAGAGTATTTTTATTGCAACTTTAACTGTTTGTCCTTTAATAAATAATTGTAGCAAAAATAACAGTTTGTCTAATGTTTATAAAATCTATCCTTCGCGTAAAGTACGCTGATGATCTTATTATTTCCATTCAAGAGACTAATTTTAGAAAAACCTGTGTATAAATTAAAATCTAAACACTTTGACTTCTGCAGACTGCCGCCGAACGGATGAGAGAGGAAGTTCAGGGCACCACAGGGCGCTTGGTCGGTTTGGTGATTATTCCTGTGACAGCTCGTTAGAACTTATACAGTCCGCCCTGAAGTATATGCGTACTAAGCATTCAGAGAATGTTGAGTTTGTTTTGTGGACTGGGTGAGTTTTCATTGTTATTATTACAAATATGTATTTATTTTACCTAGAATAACTGTCTGACGATAAGTTTTTAATTGTTAACGACGTAAAGTAGTCTTAATAAAACTTATATCTATTTCTTTACTAAGGAGTCCTTAAAGGAACAACAAATAAAAAAGAATTTCTATCTATATTAGAAATGACTTTAAATGCCTTTGGCTTAAGGCATATAGGTCTTCAATCTGACTGGCCATGTATATATATAATATAATATAATTACGCACTGCATTTTGCTTACTCAAAATTTTTTCGTGGATTCTTTTTAAAACCTATATTAGTGAAATTATTTACAAATACTTACATGTGCATTTATAGTTTATTTTGATACAAGTAAGCTAAATTGCTCATTATGAACGAGGCTGCGGGTTGCAGCCCGAGCCGTGGCTGAGGTCATTCATCATCTGAGTGCCTAGTGAGCCAGTTGCTCACTAGTTTCACACGCACTTTTCCAACACACTTGCGAGAAAGAACAAACATGTACGATACAAATAAAATGTCAAAATTATGGGAAATGGCGCCTAAGATTTCTTTTCTGCACGCGCCAAAAGTAAGGTGATTGATTACATATAGCCTACTTCATACTTTTAATTTTCGTGATAAAATGAAAAAATTTTATAGTAAATTATTGTGAATTATAAATAATTTGATAATAATAAATGTTTTTTCGTCTTAGTTAGAGACATTTATTTATACCTAAAATGTAAATGGATTTTCAGCGGTATAAAACCTCTTTGTTGTAACAAAAAACACCTACATTACCCTGTTAAAAAGAAAATTCTCTGTTTACTTTCATATAATTTGCAGTTAGGTACTAACAAAAATTTTTATGCACGTGTTTGTTATAGTTCGTTTTATGGCCCTAAAAGAACGACAAAATAAGCCTGACTTTACGAGCAAGTGTGTTGAAAATTATATTATTTATTTTTTAATTATAATGATGATGAATATTAAAATAAAAAATATATTTTAGGGACATTATAGCTGAAAGATACAATGTAAATGAAGATGAAAGGTACCAGGCGATCAGAAATATAACGGAGCTACTCCGAATGACCTTTAGTTCTCACTTCGTTTTTCCGGTACTCGGTCACACGGATCCCGCGCCTTCTGAAAGTCTTACAAATTTGTGGAGTCATTGGTTACCGATGGAAGCTTTACAAACTTTAAGAAACGGTAATAAGTTTTCGTGGTCTTTAAAACTTTCATCAATGAAAAGTTAAAGTTGTTTTTCTCATTTCTTTCAATCTCCACCTATTGCACAATATTATTCCAAAAATAACTTTATATTTGAAGTTGTGTTGAAGTCTTTCCTCATAATAAATGTTTAAATAAAACACATTTGCAAGGATTAAAACGCGTGTTATTATAACTTTATTTTTACATTACATTTTTGCATAAAACTTACATATTTATTATTATTTTTGTTATCCCGAGGTTTCAAGACTTGAAACGTCGGGTTAGCTAAGAATCTAATTTAAAAACACAGTTACAATTACACGCGTTTTAATCCTTTAAAAGTATTTTATTAAAATGTGTTACAAGGAAAGTTACAAGTTACAAGGAAAAAATACTTAATGTTACCTATTTAAAAAAAATATCGATTCGGGAAAATACTTTCAACATACTATACATGAGATTCTTAAATAGAGCCTAATCTCTGTCTTGAATGAAAAGAGAAAATTATATTACTAATTTCATAAATATGATACTTAAAAAAAATCAAAAACTTGTCTTATTATTTTATTTTACAGAATATAAATGACGTTAATAGCATAATGGCCTTAAATGAAGGATTGGCCTCTACTAACTAAATACCGCACTACCTAAGAACGATAGTTTTTTTTTTATTACAGCAACTATTAGATGCTTGTGTACGCGGCTATATGACACTCAATGGCATCTTTCAAATTTGTAACATACACAAAGTACATCAAGTCATACTACGCCGAAGTGGGCGTACTCGAGCCAGTCTCGAACAATGTGTGACGTTGGTGTGCCACATGTTAAACATTGCTAATAATTGAAACTAAAATCCCGCCGGGTTGCGTTGTTAAACTTTGTAAAAATAATACTACAAGAAATAAGAAAGACACTGGGATCACAAATCATCAGTAAGTATTTTGTATTTTATTTAATCAAATGTAAAATAACACGAAGCGTATGTTACAAAATTTGAATATAATAATAAGTAATAAAAAAGCTATTTATTGTTCTTAGGTAGTGCGGTATCTAGTTGAAGCGCAGCGGAGACCAATCCTTCATCTAAGAGTGGTCATATGCATTAATTTTCTTTCCACCCTTTTTTCATTGATATAGTTTTTATTTTGCCTGTGTCGTCAAGTTTATTGAAAAAGTAATCTACTTACGTGCTTTACTTTATTTATATTCGTAATATAGTGGTTGGTGTATTTCTGAACGAATTTGAAACGTTTTTTTATTAATACAGGTGGTTACTACACGATAGAACAAACACAAAGTAAATTACGGATCGTGGCTCTGAACACGAATCTATTCACCGTTCGTGAGGAGAAGAGCATTCATGCGAGACGCCAGTGGGAATGGCTCGATGCAGTCTTAGAAAAAGCAACATCGAACAAAGAAATGGTAATAGCACCTCTTTCAATTGATTCATTTTAAATTTAAATTTCCATTCCATAGAATAACTGTTCTTGTGGCGTGTTTAATTATATATGTGGAAGGGGTTGGTAATTTAAACGCACATAATAATAAAACTGTTATATCTGTATTTTAAAGTATCCACACTTAGAATTAAAAGAAATTTAGGCCATAGTGTCCCCTTACAATTCACAATAAGTAATGCATACTCGAGCTTAGCGCTCTGGCTTATATAGGGCACAACTGTCTACCGTGATGATGCTACCAACTGTTAGTACGGACTAATTGGGATATCTTATGGTAGTTCGTGACGTTGGTAGCGCTTGCTAACACATCCAGCTGGCATATAGAAGTCAACAGATCTTCACCATAGCGAGTGTTTGTTATCCTAACTTAATAAGCTAGGGGTTACGGGTTCAATTTCAGCTAGGTGCAAACATTTGTATGATGAGTGTTGATATTTAATTCAGCTTGATAGATGTTTAATATGTGTTTTTATGAAGTCGGGTTCTTCGTGGTTGTCCATTATTGTGGGCGTTTTACATCACAGCAAGTAAAATACAGTCTAACAAACACACTCGGTTACAAACGTTAAAATCCTAAGGTTACGATCATGCGCGTGCGACACAATCTCCTCGCTCGATAGTTCTTCCCTCACTGATTCGCCTAGCGAAAAAAAGAGAGAAAAAAGCGATTGTATGAAACGTGTAATCATTGACAGATTGACAGATAATTGCTATTATCTTGTAAAAAACGTAAATAGCCGAAATCCACTTCGCTTTAAACAACTGTGCGCTTTTAAACTTAGCCGGATTATACTTTGTCGCCTTAATATTGTAATTACTATTTCAAACTTATGCCAAATCATTGCACGTTCCATACTAAACTAAGTTTCAATTTTTACCTAGGCAGTCCAGCCTCTTATTACGTAGTATTTACATCCTCTTTGTCACTGACTGCGTTCTGCTCAGCGCTCCCCGCTCTCGCCCCCATTCGCAACACACGCAATTTACACCCGAGCTAAGACGAAGACCGAATCATTTTCGTACACACTTTTTGGCTCGACTTTCTTGACTACGACATATATTTATTGGAAATAGAAAGATCAGCAAGACAATAAGTTGATGATAAGGGAAACGCCAATTACAATGCAGTGTCACTGAGGTTTCTAGAAAAACCGGAAATTTTAAGACGTAAGATGTTAAGTCTGATCAGCCCAGTAAATTTCAGTTGTAAATATATAGTTATCTGGCACCCATAGAGAACTGAATTATTTGGGACTAGATGAAATGTATGAAATAGAATTATTGAACATTATTACCTTAGACTTTATTCCTGGACATATTCTGGAGTCGTATTAGTAAAATATTTCGGTTAAAAATAAATAAAACCTTCCGAGATAGAAGTCTTACAAGACGTTGTGGCACTCTCAAATATGTCACGTTATTATTTATCTATGATTTTTTTTTTTGGAAGAGACGGACAACGGAACACATAATATTATAATCATATGTGGTCAATGAGGAATCACAAAGCGTTATATTAAAATCACTGAATGATTACCTGCTGCATATCGGTAGTGTAGAGAATACTTAAGTATTAAATTAATAACATCTTAGCAAAGAGGATGTAAATACTGCGTAATAAGTGGCGGGACTGCCCTAGTAAAAATTGAAATTTAGTTTAGTATGAAACGTGCAGTCATTTTGTATAAGTTTAAAATAGTAGTAATTACAGTAAGGCGATTGGCTACGAAGTATAATCCGGCTAAGTTTAAAAGCGAACAGTTGCTTAAAACGTAGATTTCGGCTATCTCCGTTTTTTACAAGATTATAGCCGGCATCTGTCAATATATCAATGATTATACGTTTCATACAATCGAGTAAAAAGCTCTTTACTTACGGCCGTGCCCAATATTCAGTCTATCTCCGGTTGTGGCCTGCTTGAGATAAAAATCGTAACTATCGTTGACTTTTCTGTCCCAATAAACTTATCGACGGCAACTTACCTTATCGGTACACGCTGTCTGTCAATAGGACGACGTACAGCTTACCAGAGATAGAAGTTTGTATGGAAATTGCAATTCACGCTTCCCAATATAAGGCGATAAGAATGACTTATCGGGTATATTGGGACAGCTTCAGATTATTGACAGCTAATTACTGACAGTAGAAGATATTAATTTATCTCTATCTGTAGATAGGATTGGGAACGGCCGTTAGAGAGTTTCGCTAGGCTAGTTTTAGTTAGAATTCTTAGGTAAACTTTCGTTGTAATAAATATCATTGTGTCAATTCTATTGTAAGGGATTTGTGAGGGTTTAGTTTTGTTTTTTTTTTCTTTTACATTAGATATGACGTTTCTTTTACTGAAATCTCATTAGCAGTACTTTTAAAAGTATTATCGATTCATTATTCTTCAGCTAATTAATAATCTATAAAATTATTAGTCTTGTGATTAAAGCTTAGCTCCTCATCTCTTTTATAATGATTATAGATAATTAGTTTTCCAGGTCAATTGAGGAAAATATATTAGTTTTTCTATCGCATCGAAGTATTCAAAATAAAATATGGGAAAAATAATTCTTCATACGAACTCATCATTCATAAATATTATGTACACTACATATTGATATTCATATAAAATTAAACATTAATAATCTTATTGAACGTTCGCCATAAATTTAAAATGAGTTTATCATCGACTCGGGTGGATTTATCGGACTGATACTTTTTAAAATACAGTTTCGCATCAACCGAGTAATGAATAAATTATTCAATGAAATAATAATATATTCGTTCAAGCTATATTGGGATCGAAGTAAAATTGAATTTTTTATTTCATGCAATAGTTTTTGTGACTTTGGTTAGTTATGTTTTGATTACATTTAAATTTCATATTGGGCGAGTGTTTTATTTAACTTTATAAAGTCAAAAAAACGTCGACTTTTTACGAGTTGATTTAAATTTGTTTTACTTTACAAAGCTATTGAAATCATTACACAGTCCTGCTAATATTATAAATGTGAAAGTAGATTTGTTTGTTACGCTTTCGCGCCTAAGCCAATGAACCGATTCTGATAAAATTTTGTACAGAGATAGACTTGACTTTTGATAGATAGACTAATGTGGAGAAAAGGACATAGTCCACATTTTTTCTTTAAAAAAGGGCATGAACGGATTGAAATAAGGGATGCAAGTCTGTATTCAATTTCGTAATACATTTGTTTTGAACATTTTTGGGATTTGTTGTAAAAGCATATACATCGCCCCACAAAAGACTTAATAACTCGGCTTAGCCGAGTAGTAGGCATAATGAGATTCCTGGTGTAAACATTATGGCTATGACAGTTTCCAGATTCACATAAGTGATTAATATAATTTATTCACATACATAACACTATCGAGAATATATTCAGAGGCGACAGTTAAAATGTTTAATTACTTAATTACCAAGTCTTTTTTATGAAAATAAGAGACGAGACGAGCAGGTTCTACTGCAGACGTTCAGCTGATGGTAATTGATACGCCCTACCCATTACAATGCGGTGCCGCTCAGGATTCTTGAAAAACTCAAAAACTCTGAGCGGCACTACAATTGTGCTCGTCACCTTGAGACATAAGATGTTAAGATTTGCCCAGTAATTTCACAAGCTACGGCACCTTTCAGACCAAAACACAGTAATGTGTACACATTACTGCTTCACGGCAGAAATAGGCGCCATTGTGTTACCCATAAAGTAGCCAGCATCCTGTGCAAAGGTGCCTCCCTCTGGTAAAGATAAAGATTGATCTATTATTATTATTTTATATTACTATTATTTATATTAAAAGATATTTATGCCAGTGTGGACTTATGATAATATTCAACATTGTAATTGTACCAAACATACAAATTATACATAGCTCTCAAATAAGGAACTCAGAAGTTTTGTTAATGCTGCCTGGTACATAAGAAACGATGAAATTAATCGTGACCTTATAAGATGGATGTAGGCGTACAAAATATTAAAAAAAATCTAATATATAAAATTCTCGTGTCATGGTGTGCCGGACCGAACTCCTCCGAAACGGCTTGACCGATTCTCATGAAATTTGAGTGCATATTGAGTAGGTCTGAGAATCGGACAACATCTATTTTTCATCCCCCTAAATGATAAATGTGGTTCACACGAATTTTTTTTTAATTTTTTTTACATTTTTTTAAAAATTTGTTTGATTTCATAATCAAACAAATTTTTAATGCAGACTCATGTCAAAAATTTGGGGCTTTTTGCTGGGTCAGCTAGTATTATATAAAAGCTCATGAGCTAAGACTTTACCATCATGTGAATGCCGTGGCTATCCAGCTCGACAACATGGATCTGAAGACTCAAAAGAATTAAGCCTTTTGAATGAGTGTAAAGAAAAGAGTATTATAATATTGTGAAAGTGACATACACTAAAGAACCCTTAATATTGCCTTTAATAGAGACAAAAAGAGATAAGAGCTAATGGAAATTTTATCAGTTTAATTTAATTGCTTATACGCATAAGGCTAGATGTAATTAAAATTATAAAATCTAAGTTTTACAAGAAACCTAATGATATTACTGAAAAATCTTGTTAAACATGAAAGACATATTATCAGGTTGAATATTGTTTCTAACACATATATACATTGAATATTCTAACATCTTTTAAATTTTCTAGGAAACTTTGTAAATACATATGAGGCTGTGTGAGGCTTTTAAGTAATAAGGCCATTTAATATAATAAATGTCAAACTTACTGAAAACCTGGTCAGGCATAGAAATATATATCATACTGTATGGCGTTTTAATTGATAAGTCCATTGTATTTAGAAAATGTAATAAATTTACAAAAAAACCTCGTTATATACGAAAATATATCAGTCTATTTATATAGGTAATACTATAAGATGATTAATAAGTCCGTTAATTTTTTTTTTAATTCTACTGTAAGCGCCCTGTACTTTCCCCGGGGCGTAAAAAGAATAGGGAAGTCCCAGGCCCATGGGTGTCGGAATAGGCGACTAAGGGCTTTTTAGAAGTGGGAGAGTCACGCTGCCGTCTTTTGACGTCAGCACAATCGGGCCAGACTCATCCGGGTTAATTACCACACTCGGTGTGTAGTGCGGTGAAGTAGCGGCCTAGTGCCGCTATGTTTCGCATAGGTTAGTGTTGAGGACCGGTGGCCATTCCCATTGAGGGTAGGGACCTGTCCACTCTCTGGCTCCGCGTAGATTTAGAGGACCGCGTCCGCATCTATGCGTGTGTCTACAGGTCCCATAGTGGTAACACAGAAACCGATCATCTCATGGGCTGCGTTCAAGCGGCAATTGACGACGTGCTTGCACAGATCATCTCCGCTGAAATCGTAGTCTTGGGTGAATTCAACGGGCACAATGCCGAATGGCTTGGATCAGGTATCTCAGGCTACGCAGGGCGATCTGTGCATAATTTTGCATTGACGTATGGTCTGTCCCAATTGGTTGAGTCGCCAACGCGGCTCCCAGATGTGGATAGCCACATGCCTTCCTTATTGGATCTTCTGCTGACTACACATCCCGATGATTACCAGGTCTTTGTCAACGCCCCTCTCGGAACGTCCGACCAGTGCCTGGTCAGGAGAGTAGTGCCTATCCGACGCCAACGTCGCAGACCACCAGCGACCCGACGCGTTTGGCACTACAAGTCAGCAGATTGGGATAGGATGCATTCCTTTTTTGCATTCTACCCTTGGGGCAGGGTTTGTTTCCCTTCGGATGATCCTAGTGCCTTTACCGTTGCAGTAGCCGATGTGATACTACAGGGTATGGATATTTTTATACGAAACTCTGTAGTACCGATCGGTGGCAGATTACAGCCCTAGTTCGATGCGTCAGTTAAAGCAGCATCTGACTGCAAAAAACAGGCGTATCAAGCTTGGGCTGGGCACAAAGGATCCGAACTGCATAGTTCTTAAGAGGAAATTCAACCGTGCCTCCAGATTTTTAAGCGGCAAATTGCCCGTGCAAGGTCAAAACACGTCGTCAAAATCGGCGAGCAGTTTTCCAGTTACCCGACCGGAACACGCAAGTTCTGGTCGTTGTCGAAAGCTGCTCTTGGTAACTTCAGCCAGCCGTCCATGCCGCCGTTGCACATGAGGAATGACACCCTGGCCCATACGGCAAAAGAGAAAGCCGATCTCTTGTGCGTTCTTTTCGCCTACAACTCGACTCTTGACGACAACGGAAAAACACCGCCGACCATCCCGCGGTGTCAGAGCTCTATGCCTGAAGTACAGTTCAGACAGAAAACTGTTAGGCGAGCTCTGATTTCGTTGGACGTCAGGAAGTCGAGCGGGCCGGATAGCATTTCTCCAATCGTGCGTAGAACGTGTGCCCCTGAGTTGACGACGGTGCTAACTCGTTTATTCCGGCACTTTTATTCTAACGGCGTAGTCCCTGACTAATGGAAGTCAGCCCTTGTCCATCCGATCCAAAAAAAAGGAGACAGTTCGGATCCAGCAAACTACAGGCCTATTGCTATTACCTCCCTGCTCTCCAAAATAATGGAGAGCATAATTAGCCGTCAGCTCTTGGTATACCTAGAGGGTCACCAGTTGATCAACGACCGACAATACGGGTTTCGCCATGGTTGGTTGGCAGGTGATCTTCTGGTATACCTAACACATAGATGGGCGGCGGCTATTGAAAGCTAGGGGGAAGGCCTGGTAATTAGCCTAGATATAGCGAAGGCCTTTGATCGTGTATGGCACAAGGCGCTCCTCCCAAAACTTCCATCATTAGGGCTTCCCTAGAGCTTGTGCATGTGGACCTCCAGCTTCCTCACTGGGCGCAGCATACACGTCGTTGTCGACGGATATTGCTCGAACCCGAAGCCCGTGAATGCTGGACTGCCCCAAGGCTGTGTGCTGTCTCCCATGCTGTTTCTTCTGCATATCAATGATATGTTGGACACCTCCAACATTCATTGCTATGCAGGCGACAGCACCGGTGATGCCGTATACATGGGCCGTGCAGGTCTCTCTCGGGAAATCGTCGACCAGTGCCGGGAGACACTTGTGTCTTCTATCGAGTCCTCTCTTGAGAAGGTCGCAGAATGGGGAAAATTGAACCTTGTCCAATTTAACCCCTAGAAGACTCAAGTTTGCGCGTTTACCACTAAAAAAACCCCATTTGTCGTATCACCGCTCTTCGTCAACACTTCCCTTAAAGCCTCGCCTAGTATCGGAATACTGGGTCTCGAAATCTCGAGCGATTGCCAATTTTGTGGTCATCTGGACGGCAAAGCCAAATTGGCTTCAAAGAAACTGGGCGTCATTAATAGAGCACGGCAATACTTCATGCCGGCCCACATACTAGCGCTCTACAATGTGCAGGTCCGGCCACACATGGAGTATTGCTGTCATCTCTGGTCTGGTGCACCCCAGTATCAGCTTGATTCATTTGACCGCGTGCAACTCAGAGCAGCTCGAATTGTCGGGAACCCAGTGCTCTGTGAACAGCTGGATCACTTGGCGTTGCGTAGAGACGTCGCTTTATTGTGTGTCTTCTACCGCATTTATGACGGGGAGTGTTCCGAGTTTAACCTGGTTCCTGCCACCGAATTCCACCTTTGCACGACACGCCACAAGTTAGGATATCATCCTCACCATCTGGATGTGTGGCGGTCCTCCACAGTGCGGTTTTCATGGAGCATTCTTCCACGTACTACAAAGCTGTTGAATGTGCTTCCTTGTGCGGTGTTTCCGGGACGATACGACATGGGTACCTTCAAAAAAAGCGCGTACACCTTCCTTAAAGGCCGGCAACGCTCCTGTGATTCCTCTGGTGTTGCAAGAGATTGTGGGCGGCGGTGATCACTTTACAACAGGTGACCCGTGCGCTCGTATATAAAAATAACGCTATACCATAAAAAAAAGAATATAACCAAATAACGTCTCAGGAACTATTTAAGTGTTGGAACACAGAGCACTGATCACTTTTATAAGTTATCCAGAAATACGATCTCTTATTCGACAAAATAAAATAAACCAAATTAAACGTCTCCTATTTAATGCTTTGTAGTTTTTGAAGTTATACTTCTTTAGAGGCATTATGAAAAAAGATGAGAGTGAAATATTAAGATGCGCGCGCATCACTGTAACACAAAAGTAATAGGTTGAAGTTGGTTCCTAAAATTTTCTGACGTTTGCGTCATAAATTTTTTTTTTGGTTTCTTCGTCCAAGATTAGGCAGTCAAAGGGTTCAAGCCCATACAGCCGTATTCGCTTTTTAATAATTGATTATCAAAGCCACCTTGCAAGATTTTTACAGAATTGTTCTTTCTAAAAACGTAGAATAGCACGAGGAATAAGTTAGGCCAACGAAGTATAACTTCTTGCGTGCATACATAAGTACACACACACATTTTTATAAACTAAATCAAAGTAAACTGAAATGAAGTAGAAACTCACCTCGTTATTTATAAGCATGGCCTTGTTAATTATAGTTTACGGGGACGTTATCGTAAACAATATTTCACCTCAAATAGAGTTTTAATAACGGCTTCACAATCGGCAACGCAACAACGGAAGTGAGCCGGGAAGCCTGTTTCCGTGTACCTAATAAATTGTAGATTAGAATTTCATAAATCTAATCACCTATGAAATTGGGAAATTATCTATGGAAATATAATTAATTACGAACAGTAATATTTAATGCAGTGGTAATCGTCACTTATATTAATTAAGTCGTCTGAGATTAAATGAAAAAAAAAAATTAAGAAATAAAGATAATTAGGTTTAGTTCGAAGATAAATGTTTTCGTTATAATAATATAATCATTTTCTTAAACAGTAAGAGTATAAATCGATTATTGAATAGAGCACTTAACCATAGATATTTAACTGATTTTTCACAATATAAAAAAAGGAGATTATTTTTGAAAATTTGGCCGTCACAGGACAACCGGAGAAGATGTGAAATACCTCAGTGGACATTCAGAATTTGCCATTGTCAGCTGATGAAAACCAGTGTTGTGTGGGTGTCTTTTGCACTAACACAACAATATACTGAGTCAGCTCATTTTTCCCTTTTATTATTTTAATTAATATTGTAAATTGTTAGGTTGTGTGTTTTTTTCGTTGCTAATAAAGTGATTTCTATTCTATTCTATTCAAACTACATCCTTAACTCTCAGAGTTTCCTCGAAAATGATTAAGACCAGGTTTTGAATAGCGTTCAAAGTCAGAAGC
This sequence comes from Leptidea juvernica, assembly GCA_949711755.1. Classification (NCBI taxonomy): domain Eukaryota; kingdom Metazoa; phylum Arthropoda; class Insecta; order Lepidoptera; family Pieridae; genus Leptidea; species Leptidea juvernica. The sequence goes on along the minus strand of CATIXQ010000015.1, from coordinate 11,953,145 downwards.
ATTTTCAAATCGAGGTAAATCTTATTGGTTGTCAAATAGAATGGCTGTTTCGCTCTGCTACATGATTTACACTGCTGAGGACAGATTTATTAATTCCGTGACCTGAGAAATGTAATATTTCACTTTTATGTTATGGACAATAGAAAGTATTTCTCGTTGTTCGTGACATTTTTATTATTGAAATAGGTTTTCTCGTGATCTCATTTTATAGACCTGACGATTTAATATCAGACATCATCTTTGATTTTTACTGAAGCGAAGCGCTTGTCTATTTCATCGTTCATGTTTTCCGGATAGGATTTGTTATTGAAAATTGAGTTTAGGTATTGAACTGATTATTATAAATCTGATGAAATTTGTAAATACAATAATAGCGACACAGGTCGCAATTTTTTAAGTGAAACTTTTATTACATCGTCTCAAACGTTTTCGTCTGTGTGTTGCATGTGGCGTGACGGTCTGGCGGCGCCTATAGTTCGCAGCAGCTGACCGTGTAGTGTATAGACTATTACTCATTTGTGCCAGTGCTCCACGCTATTTTGTTTGTTTTTGTCAGTGTTTAATGTAAATGTTATTATTTATTAAAGTGAAACTTTAATTTGCGTTTGGTAAACAAAGACACAGCTAGTGAGGCCAAAAAACTGATTAACGAGGAAAAAGCAAAGAATTGTGTTTAATTAGTTAGTTTCACTTTTACCGTGGTTTCATAAAACCACACAATCCTTTTTTTTGTTGTGTATATCGATGTATAAATATCTCTTTTTGGTCTTCAAATTAATGAGCTGCATTGGTAAGCTCTTACAGTTGTCTCTAAGAGCTTCTAAGTTTACGAAAAAAATATTTTCAAGAACCTACCTCGTAGTATTTCTGGATCAAAAACTGTATTAATTATCTTCGAAAGATATGCTGAATCAGTCTTTCCAAATTAAAAAACCATTAGTTTTGTTCATGTTTTAATTTCAACGATCAAAGATAAAAATTGTTACGTTTTCAACAGCGTATGAGTTAAAAGTTTACTTAATTTGGCCTTTACAAATATTAAGTTTTTATTGTTTATTTTTAACATAATTTACTCATAAGGTCTAGCCTGCCCAAATAAACTTGATGTCATCGATTCCTATTTCAAAAATATATACTTTTAGACAGTGTTTATAAATATTTTGGACTTTGCCTTTTTATTACTGTAGTATTGTTGTCTTTTTATGTTTAGTTCACGTGTGTGTGATGTGTTGGTAGATCAGTAGAAGCAGCAGAGCGATACAGACGTGACGTCATAATCAATGATGTATCCGCAGCGTATTGGCTGCTAGTAATATTTTGACACAAATTAAATTTGAAAACAAAATTTATGAACGATGTGGGACTTGAACCCGGGACCTCTCAAGTTCCGTGCGAGCGCTCTTCCACTGAGCCAACCGTTCAAGTGACAAAAAGTTCATAAATATTGATGTCTTTGTTCGACTGGTTGTGGCTTCATCTACAGGATCTACTTTACAGTTGATAACCTGCTCACCTCCAATATTTTCATATTAGGAAATTGACTTGAGATATCGCTTTTTTAAATCTTAAAAATTTGTTATTTTTTAAAGTGATAACACTCACTTCTGTCAAATCAATATATTGTTTTGTGAATGCAAGCACTAACGGTATAAAGTTGGGCTACAGAGAATGTCGCTGGAGTACTCTGGCACCTTATGATGTCCTATCGAACACTTGGTAAATAGATCACCATAGTGTTATCAGGGATACATGATTTTGCGGTTTTGGTGTTAATACACTTGGTCCGTGGTACAAAGGTGCGGAGATTTTATTAAATACTAGCTGACCCGACAGACGTTGTTCTGTATATAATAAATAAAATAATGTTTTTATATGAATTTGTCAATAATATATCATAACATCAAAAATTACTTCGTAAAATATGCACCCTGCTGTCGTAATGAAATTGTTTCACAGCAGAACTGTCAAACCGTGCGTCAATAAATTCTCTCATAGAAATTATGTATGGACACATCAAAGGAAAAACAAATTTGTTGTTTTTATTTAATTTATTTGTTCACCTTTTAAACCTTCTTTGGACCTTTCTCTGGACTTTCACAAATAATTCAAGACCTGAATATGCCAAATTGTTCCAGCCGTTCTCGAGTTTTAGCGAGACTAACGAACAGTAATTCATTTTTATATATATAGATATAGATGTACTTTATACCCGTATATAGCTATTGGGTCATCATCATTATCAGCCGGTAGACATCCACTGCTGGACAAAGGCCTCCCCCAAAAATCTTCACGACGATCGGTCCTGCGCTGCCCTCATCAAACGTTTTCAGAACCCTTACTACTACCGGGCCTACCAACACTGCGTCTTGCGGTACATCGTCACCATTTGCGGTTTTTTCTGCTCCACCGGCCATCTGTCCATCGAACTATGTGCCCTGTTCACTGCCACTTCAGTTAAGCAATCATTTGGGGTATGTCGGTGACTTTGCTTCTACAGTAAATAACTAATAATATAGGCAAGCTCTGGTATTTCTCGCCTAACAGATCAGCCAGATGACAATGCTGCCATAATCCTTTGAACACTTTCACGTGGTGATAATTTTTACTACTTTTAATTAATGATACTTACTGCTGAATTAAATTTGCTGGAGAAACATACGAGTGCAAATCTATTTAATCCTACCACAACATGCTTTTTCATCTATACTAATATTATAAAGCTGCAGTGTTTGTTTGTTTGTTTGAACGCGCTAATCTCTGGTACTACTGGTCCGATTTGAATGATTCTTTCAGTGTTGGGTAGTCCATTTATCGAGGAAGGCTATAGGCTATGTTTTTTTTTCAAAATTAGGGATCGTAATAAAATTGCTATTTTGTAACACAAGGTGTAAAATCGAAAACCTATTTTTGCGTGTGCTGTAAAAACTATTGACAATAGAACAAAATGATGTACAGGCTATAAAATAGGCAATATTTTATTACTTATAAAACTATCGCGTGAATTATACTTTATTCGGCAAAACAACGTTTGCCGGGTCAGCTAGTAATAAAATATTCTCCAAACTCAAATGTGCAAAAATATACTCTAATAATATATAAACAGTAAAAAACAAAGTGTTTACGGTTCATTACACCAAACACAGCGAAGGAACAAACCAACGTACTTATAAATGACCAGAGATTGGAACTTGTGGACACTACGGTCTTCTTGGGTATCACGTTAGATAAAAAGCTTTAGTGGGGTCCACATATTGCCCATCTAGCAGATAGACTCAGCTCTGCGGCATATGCAGTTAGAAAGATTAGAGAGTACACGAATGTTGCGACCGCCAGATTAGTATACTACAGTTATTTTCACAGCATCATGACGTACGGTATATTACTGGTATATTACGGTCATGCTGCTGACATTGACATAGTGTTTGCTCTGCAAAAGAGAGCTGTTCGTGCTATATATCAGCTTGGTTATAGACAGTCTCTCAAAGAAAAATTTAAATAAATAAATATTATGACTGTTCATTGTCAGTACATTTATGAAAATTTTATATATGTTCACAAAAATCGTCACCTTTTTGCCCTTAATAGTAATTTTCATTATTATAACACTAGAAATAAAGGATTGCTTGTAACTAATTCTAGTAGGCTTCATAAGATACATAATAGCTTTAAGGGTAAATGTAAACACTTCTATAATAAAGTCCCAGCCACTGTTCAAGCATTATCTATAAATAAATTTAAATGTTTTATAAAAAAATGGCTCCGTCGTAAATCCTATTACTCCACTGCTGAATATCTAAATGATCGGACAGCCTGGGACTAGATTGTGATTATTTTATAGCGATAGAAATAACTGTACAATATTGTATATTTTAATTGCAAAGAGCGCAAAAAAAGAATGCTGAGAGAGTTTCTTGCGCCGCTTCTTCTCTCTCAGAGCGCCATTTGTTTCCGAAGTGATAGTACTATCTAGTAGTATAAGAAATGACATCAAAAAGAATTCTAAAGGAATCAATTTTGAGAAAATAAATGCCTTTTATGCCTTTATGCCTTTTAATATCGGTGCCAATCGGTTATTATTCCGTGCCCTCATTTCAATAAAACTTTACACATTAATTAAGGATTAAATAAGAGCTAACAAAGAATTACCCTCCTACGAAGTATCTTGTTTAATTAATATTGAGCGTAGATATTAAATTAAACCCTTGTTAGTTAATAGTATAATATCGACCCTAGTAAGAACTCGAGTCGTAACATAAAATAAACATTTATAAATATAACACTTTTTAAGGGATTTTGTTTTTGCATTAAATTTTTGCATAAAAGTTACATTTTATCATTATTTTAGTTAACCCGTCAAGACCTTTCCAGATCTCGTTTTCAGGGAAACGTTACTTATGTTTAACTACATGCGTTAAAACACTTAAAAGATTAAAATCCTTTAAAAAGTGTTTTACTTATATGTGTAACACTCGCGGAAATCAAAGAAAATTCTAAGCATTTTTGACTTATAAATATAAATAATTACCATATTATAATAATACCAATAATTTAGTTTTGTTTTCCTTGAAATATTGATTCACAAACAAACAAATAACTGTTAAGTTTAACCCTGGCACGACACACTAAACACTAGTTTATACTACTCACCATCTGTATGTGTGGCGTTCCTCTCGTTATTCCTGAAGGAACTTTCTTTTATGAACAACTGAACTATTAATAATATCACAAGGTTGTGAACGGAATATCCAGTAATAATGTATAACAACGTTATTGCTTTGTCGAATCATATGTAGGTAAAGCGAACCTTTATTATTTATAAAAAAACTTGACTTTTAAAAGATTACCCATATTCAAATAATAATAAAATAACCGAATTAATTAATGATTGATGATGACACGAAACTTAAGAGGCAGTGGGCAGGGCACATAGCTCGACGGACAAATGGCCGTTGGGGCAGTAAAGTCCTCGAATGGCGACCACGTACCGGAAGACGTCGTGTGGGTAGGCCCCGAACAAGATGGACTGACGATCTGGGCAAGATCTCCGGAATAAGTTGCATGAGGGCAGCGCAGGACCGACCGTCATGGCAATCTTTGGGGGAGGCTTTGTCCAGCAGTGGACGTCTTCCGCCTGAAATGTTGAACCATATTAAATTCATCTATTATTTTGAATGAATTAATTAATATCTTAGTTGCAACTTTAATGAAAATAAGTCCTTATGATGAACATAAAACTCAAAGCCATGGATACTAACGCAATAAATTTCCTCTCTCTACGACACTCAGTCTCAATTTCTAGTCTAAAACATTCGTTCCATTATGAAGGCAGGTCACCATTTGTTACGTTACTCGTGCAATCCTTTGTAAGGTTTCATAATTGTGGATGCGGAAACACTGCTCGGGTATTAACGTCATTTGTACAACTCAACTTGAAATTATATTTGTAATATTAAACTGTGAGACATTTCTTTTCTATGTACTGTTTCTTTAAGCACTATCTTTATATATATAATTTCTTCTGTACGTGTGTTGACAGTGAACTCCTCCTGTTTAGGAGCGATTTGAATGAATTTTTTTGTGTGTGTTCAAGTGGAGTCGAGGATGGTTTAGATTCACAATTGAACTACTTTGCAAAAGGCTGGATTTTGATGTTTTTTTGTATGTTCCAGTGAATTTGACAATGGTTTTAGATTCTCAATTCAGTCCATTTATAATTCTCCTGCATGTGTATGTTAGTGAAATCCTACTAACTGCTGGACCGATTTTTCAAATTTAAGATATGTGTACAGAACAAAGTCTGTCGGGTCCGCTAGTTAATATAAGTTTAAGGTTGTATAAAACACTATCTAACCAGACAGACACTATTCTGTCAAAAAAAAAATGATTAAAATATTCGGGAATAATGTAGTCTAAAGCCATCGGAAACGCGTATTCAAAGTTTAGTTTATAGTTTTTTGTAGTCAGTGATTTTATTGTAGTACTAAAATGATAAAGATGAATATCGTATTTGGATATAGTATGTGATCCTTAAAAGAAAGACTATTCTGTAGAACTATATAAGATACACAAACCTGCCATATATTATTCGGTTATATCTTAATGGGTTTCGATAGCGTTTTCGTTAGAAGCTCCCAGACAACTTAATATACTAAAACCTTCCTCAAGGATTACACTATCCATTGATGAAATCAGCATAACAATGGGTGCAGCAGTTATTGAGTTTATCGCGAACAGACAGACAGACAGACGCCGCGGGTGGATTTTGTTTTATAATATTTATTGATTGTGATTACAACGTGCTTGTTTTGCAAACGGAAGAGGCTAACTGATATATTATATTGTCACAGATACACGCAACAAAATAAGATTTCCTGATCGGTAGTTATAATATTATTATTGCTTCAACAAAAGTTTTTATACTGTGACATCAAAACTAAAGAGTTTTTATATAAATTTACATAGCACTTTTATCTAAGTACTAAATTGTGAACGTCAAATATAATTTTGAATAAAAGTTTTCTGGAACCTTTTGATTTCATTAATAGCAGCCACTAAAAAAGTGAAATATTTTTGAGCCATAGCGGCGACGACAGATATTCCCGGAGGTCGCATCATACTGACAGCTCGGATAAAAAGGTCGTTCACTAAAGAAACCGCTTTTTAGACTTTAATAATTTATGAGCAAACTCTGCTTGGTCAGGCTTTTGATGAAACGTGTACTTAAGCTTTAAATGGACACATATTATGAGCGTGTTCTAATTATTATTATGTGACTTTCTGTTTTAAATTATGATTTTTTTCATTTATTGTTTAAAACATAGCATACAATAATATTTCTACATCTAAATACCATGAAAAAGCAGGGGTGCTCAAACGGTCAATCGAGTGCTATTTGAGTCGATCTAAAGAAAAAAATTCGATATAGAACTATTCACAGATTTTGTTTTAGGTAACTAAAATCGGTAATTACGTACCATCTTATGAAAAGTGTGCTCAAGACAAGCAGTGTCATGCAGATTCAACATCCAAAGTCACTCTTTAGTTAAGTTTCGAACTTTAGACACTAGAACGCGTTTGTTTTTTAAGAACCAATAAACTCCCAATTTTGAATAATTATGACTTTTTTCATAGATATTTTGGAGCAGACCTACACTTGCCTTGTCTAAGAAGTGCATATGTCTATGTCATCGTGACACTCTACCTTCACGACAATCCTTCATCACACATACTTGAAGCCTCTCAATGACGATCGATCGTAGTCTAACAATTTTGAGGTAGATCTCCAGCAGTTCAAGTTTGAGCACAGGGGGGATCCCAGTAGGGTAGGGACCCTAAAGGGTCTCGGTAAGTTGTCACTCGCGATTTTAGCGTTACATTAGAAAGAAAGAAAGAATTACATTACAATAATTAAATGGTATATTAATATCTACATTAGTCTACACATAAATAGCGTTGTTGTTCTAAATTTGTTTTTTTTTAAGTAAGCCTCTTTATTTTCCTTTCTTTTTATATAACGTAATCAAAATAAGTTAAAGGCGTCTAAAAACCATGTTTGTTAAAAACGAAATTTTTGACAGAACCTTAATTAAATTTTTTAATTAGTTGCGGACATCCAATAAAGGGTTAGCATCCTTTAGGAACATTCTAGCAATTTAATGTCATTCAAGTAAAAAAAAATGTGGATTATTTTATTAAAACAAATACACATACTTCCTGTTGTTTTTTAAATGATAATAAGGTACGAGACGAGCAGGACGTTCAGCTGATGGTAATTGATACGCCCTGTCCATTACAATGCAGTGCCGCTCAGGATTCTTGAAAGACCCAAAAATTCTCAACGGACTATAATTGCGCTCGTCACTTTCAGACATAAAATGTTAAGTCTTATTTACCCAGTAATGTACTAATGAAATATTAGCTACTGCGCTCTTCAGACCGACACTGTAATTTACACATTACTGCTTCACGGCACAAATAGGCGCCGTTGTGGTACCCATAATCTAGTCGGCATCCTGTGCAAAGAAAAATATGAGTACTGGTAAATATGATGGATACCTATGGATGATGGTCTATGGTTTTCAAAATGAGAAATGAATAAAAAAACACTACTATTATTGTAATCAATCATATATTTTTGGCTGTAAAATTTGTAGTTACAATCTGTTTACTTTGAAATGTTATAATGAATTTTTTTAATTATATTAAAAAAAATATTATTAACTGAGTAAAATTGTACAAATTCTTGGCCTGATCATATATTATATTATGAACATAGTATACTGTAAAATACTTTGGAAATTGATGCAAAAAAATCATTTGTTTTTTTGCTGATGGTGTTCATTAATAAAACAATATTTTGAGACCGGCCATAACGTATTACAGTTGCTAACAGCGATTTAATATTCAACTTTCATATCTATATGATAAATTGTATCACTCTTTTTCAATAAATAATAAGTTACCTGACGAGCATATTTCAATAGAGGTTTCAATCATGAATATATTAATAATTCAGGAGAAAATAAAAACGACTCCATTTCAAGCTATTTCTATTTTCGCGGCTACGGAAAGCCTGGGATTCAGAAGCAATTTAAATAAATAAAAACATTTCGTGGTACAGCTAGGTTATTTGTTTTGTTTACAAACTGTGCCAGCCGCAAGATACAGCCTGGAGTTATTACAACGTTTTAAATATTCTAGTATTTATTTTTGTTTCATGAATCTGATAGGTTATGTGGTATTTGTATCATAAAAATTAAAATTAAAATTGATATATTTTTTATTCAAAATAGGATTTTTAATCACTAATTAAAGGTCAAAAATTACCTTCCTTTCAAAAACATAATATGAATCAAACCTGAGAGAACGGATCGTTACATTAAAGTTTAGTAACGGCCGTTTTCAATAACGTATCTACCCCTAGTTTAACTTACGGATACATTGCTGTCACCATTTAATGACAAGATCTTATCTATCCGTAGCTATATCCAATATAGTTATAGTCCATTGCTATCTGTCAATAGGTTATTGAAATGTAAGTAGGCGTAAAAGGATAGATTTGTGTACGTCTAGTAAGTTAAACTAAGGATAGATAGGTTATTGAAAACGGCCATAATTCAATAGCCTGAGGGAGGTCGCCACAAGATATGATATGTGAAAGTCATCAAAGTAACATTTGCTACATTAAGACTGGCGACCGAGCCTATGGACTTGATGATTTCAGCGGAGCTAGGTTATCTCTCTCGCACAAAATCGCCATAGTTTTAATTCAGAATTAGAAGCATCTTTAATTTATTACAAACATAATACAATTGTTTTAGAAAACTTACATGTCATGTTAAATAGTATTGGTATAATTTATAATATCCGCCCGGTATCCCCGGCCTAAAACCCCCCCACCATGTACAAATGGCAGCACGTATTAAAAAAAGACTACTCCAGGACGCTACCAGGCTATGTAGTCCTGGAGAAACCGTACCTAGTCGTCCACAATTAGGACTTATACCTAATAGCGTATTCTGGAGTGGGCAAACCCGAGCTGACTCGGGGCAAACAGAACAGGAGGCTCAGGAGGATCGAATATTGTCATTGAATTTTTCAAAACCCTCCTCCACATTCGCTGTGGACTTTTGCAACATCAGAGGGTTTCACTCAAATTAAAATGCCGTCCACTTCCGCTTGGAAACGGAAAACACGCGGAAACACGCGGTGACAGCCTAAGAAGTGGGGCAGTGTTAGGCGCGTGACCGGCACGATGCTACGGATCAGGCAGTGGTCCGACGACCACAGAGAAGGGTCAACGGAAACTAGGTAGCCGTCTGGATGTGAGGTCAATAGAAAGTCCAACAGAGAAGGTGTATGATCTTCCACATCTGGGATTCGCGTTGGCGCAATAACCAGTTGCGTCACACTATTTGCTAAGGCGAAGTCGGCGTGGTGGGCGTTAAACTCGCCAAGAAACAGGATCTCTGCAGTGGGGAACTGCTCCATCACGTAATCTGTAGCTATTTGGATGTGTTCAAGGAGCCGGTAAGTCTCTGCGTTTCCGCTATGGGACCTATACAGGCATGCGTAGATTCGCGGATGGTCGTCGCAGTCTACACGCAGCCAGACAATGGATAGGTCCTGTCCTTTAAGAAAACTCAGGCGTCAAGAACAGATATCCGTCCTGACGTAGACGCACACCTCAGCCCGCGCTATAAGGGAGTGTTCCAGATTATACCCCGGGTATGAGAAGTAAGATGTATCAGCCAGAGAGGTAATCTGTATCTCGGTTATAAAGAGCAGGGCCGGCTTCGCCGTCTCCAGGTGGAAGTGTACGGGAAGTGTAATTTGAAATTGCAAAAGTCCACAGCTAATGTGGAGGAGGGTTTGAAAAATTCAATGACAAGATTCGATCCCCACGCATCTCTAAATATAGGTATTATAACAAATGCTTATATTTGACCAGGTGTACATCGTGGGACACGCCGCACCAGGCTCTGACTCGCGATACAACGTGCTATCTGTTGACGCAAATGGAAAATATCTGAGATTGGTACGACGGTACGCCAGGATCATAGCTGGACAGTTTTTTGGCCACTTACACGTCGATACTTTCCGTGTTATTTATGATAAAGGTACGTGTTACAACAGATTATTATAAGTACTTTACTTACGTATATATAATAGAAACTCCCATGAATGTAAAATTGCATTGATCACCTGGATACTACCACAAAACTATGATAATACTGAGTTGCTCTTCGACACATAGGCTAAAACAGACACACACACACTCACGCATACACACCCACTTATACACACACACGCTTAATCATATTTCATAAAGTTCTCAAAGTATGCTTTTTTAAGGCTAAGAAATCGCGGAGACTTCTGGCACAACCATTCTTTAATGCTTAAAAGGAGGTTCTTACCTCTATGTTAAGGAGAATTTGTTAAAACCAATAAAAAAACAAACGAATGCGTACGTAAAAATGATCAATTTTATTTTTCAATGTAATAATTTTTGTGTCACAGATGTATTTCAAATAAAAAATCAGTTTTAGAGACTGCCGATAGAAACTGCCGATAGAAGTGAAAAATTATAACTTTTAGCATTATGATTTGAATTTTCATAATGCTTTAAAACAATTAAATTATTTATTACTTACATATTTCAACTATTTTTTTTTCTATAATACATTAATAAAAATCACTATTTCAACAATGCACAGTATATTAAACACATTGAACTTTTCACTAGATCCATTTGATTTCACTTAAAATATTATATTATAGATATTACACAGCACCAATGTTGCACAATACGTCCACTGTATAGCTACAGATATACTGCTATAAGCATTTTGGTGACGCGAACTCACGAGATTGCAGCCATCCAAAAAGTGTCTAACTTTAAATATAAACATATATTATTTTTTTAAATTATTTATTCATCGAGTGCGCCAGTCATTAGCATGTCAATAACGCGATCTCATAAGATTTTCCCCTACCAAAAATGCCCATTACGGCTAAAGAAGTTTTCACTCCAAACAGGTTCTTGTAACATCTATTTTAAAGTAAGATCACTAGAGAGCTTACTTTTTTTTCAGAATGTTAATTTAAATTTACTAATTACTAAAAAATGTATTTGGCGTTGATATCTAAATATTCATTAAGTAACCAAATTTATTTTGTAGCGTTTCAATTTTGAAATAGCATAATGTTCGGTAATTTTAAAAAATTTGAAATTTTAGTATTTTTTTTTGAGTCAACAACCGCTAATGTAACCAAATAATACAAACGTTTATACTCTTTGCAGAACAACCAGTGTCTTGGGCGCTGTTGGCTCCATCTTTAACACCACATCGTGATTTTGGAAGTTCATCCAACCCTGGACTAAGACTGTACAAATTTGACTCAGATACGGGCAAGGTAAAAAAATATTAAATTTATTTATTTATATAACTACAATACATCCATCATTTAAGTATAAGATAGTTAATGGATCGATTTTATAACAGGTAAATGTTGTTTGTTTTTTTAATGATGAGATCAGCAATAACCCTACCTGATGTTAAGTGATTGGCATAAAGTAGTGCCAACCCAGTGAAAATTCACGGAACCAATTTTAGAAATGAATTATTATCCGAATCATTTTATTAGCTTCAATGTCCTTCGCAACAACATTGCACATTACTGCTTCACGACAGAAATAGGCGCCGTTGTGATACCCATAATCTAGCCGGCATCCTGTGCAATGAAGCCTCCAACTCGTGAATTTATATCTCAACAAGAAACTACAATTACTTAAAATTTTATTTTAAATTTTGCAATGAGAGAAGTAAATACTTAGACTGACCTGTGATTTGTTTATGGTCATATGACAGCAAATTTTTATGTGAAGAAGAAAAGTATTTTTCCTTACTATAATAATAATATAGTATCCACACAATGTTTGTATAGTATTAATACCTTCCGTGGACCTTAAGGAGCATGAAAAAAATTAGCTGAATTGGGCCAGCCATTCTTGAGTTATAACCCTTACCAACATTCATTTTTATTTATATACATAGATCCAAATGTTATGAGTTTTCTTTAGTGTTAATTCCGCCAATGTTTGTCCTTTAAACAATTTGACACGTGTTTCGCCTCTACACGAGGCATCCTCAGGACATGTTGAATCGCCAAAATCTGGCACGAGACAGACTGGCAGTTTCGTGCCAGATTTTGAACTCAAAACATTTGGATAGTTATGGATTCCCGCAAAGTAACTCCTACTTCAATAAATATATAGATAGAATTAAATGAGAGTGAAAAAGAGTGAAATTTTGGGGGTGACCACGTGACAAGTGACCTTTGTCTTCGTCTTCCATAAACAAGAGTCGCTAAGAAAATTAAAAAACCGCCAAGTAAGTCTAAAACACGCGCTGTATCGTTTGACTTTAAAACTGTAGCCAAAAAGCTGGTAAAAGGCTATTAAAAAGCTTTTCCAGTCTCCACTTGAGTCACGTAACTCGAGTCGACTAGTCAGTCGAAGTAATTCTAGTAGCCCCATTAACGTTAAAGTGTTCACAAGTAGCTACTTCGCACGGATAGTATTCGCTCTTTGGTATCTAATATCGTTAATCATGCTACGTGAGTAAGTAATTATTTTTTTACTACAATGATCTATTATTTATTGTGTAAAAACAAGATTACAGAGCCCCTTTTAAAACCAATATTCCAATCTACGATTAATAGTAAAATTTAAAACAAGTCAATATTTTTGAGCATTATATTATTATTATTTTTTCTGTTCTTCCTTATTTTTAAAATTTAAATAAGGCATAGAAATCACCAATTTTCGGCAATAATCAATAATTACTCCTGTAAAGACTGTTTATAAATTAGCCTTCAATGCTTAGATTGAGGATTAGTCTACGCTGCGCTCATTTGGCCAGTAATTTCACTAGCTACGGTGTCCTTCAGACCGAAACACAGTAGTGCTTACACATTACTGCTTCACGGCAGAAATAGGCGCCGTTTTGGTACCCATAATCTAGCCGGCATCAGGTGCAAAGGAGCCTGAATGCCTATATGTATCCTATATCATGTTCACACGAAAAAAAGATTTCTAGAGATTCTAAAGAGTATTATTATTAAAATAATATTGACACACTTTTACACAAACTATCTTGTTCCAAAATAGGCATAGCCTGTACTATGGGTACAAGACAATGATATATTTAATACAATATAGTTACTTAAACATACATAAATACATATAAACATCCATGATTAGGAAACAAACATCTATAAATGATTGCACATACTGGGATTCGAACCCGGGAGCTTAGTAGTCAGGGTCACTAACCATTTGGCTATATGGGTCGTCAAAATGTATAGATAATAGCCAAAAATTACAAAGGATTCAAGTTAAATTCAGTGTTAAATGATGCATTTTATTCACAACAACAGGTGTTAGACTACACGCAATTCTACCTGGATTTAGCAGCTGCAAATAGGGCGGATAAAGCCTCGGAATGGGTGACCGAATATAATCTGACGCAGTACTACGGACTACGAGATGTCTCCGCTGAATCGCTTCACAATTTAGCAGAGAAATTGCGATTCAATTCTCCTCAAGAAACAACTTTCTTTGCCAAGTAAGTGAAGTTTGAAGAAGTTTCTTTAAAATTTATGAGAGAGTAGGAACTCTATATGGCATAGGTTCATTGTTGTGCTGAGATCAACTTCATAATATATATTTAATCAAAACAAATCTTATAACTATATTTACAATACTACGACTACATAAAATTAAAACTATCATTCATGGAAGCGTACCAAGAATACTGGCAGCATTACCCCGTTGGATAGCAAGGCTGATCCGTTGACCGAAATAGCTGCCAGCGCTTGGGTTTCCAGTAGCCTTATTGAGGCGCGAAGATAGTATTTTGAACATTCTCCGCGCCTCTGGGCCCCACGGGCCAAATGTCTCGACACCAAACGGCACAAAGATGTATGACTCACTGAGACCAACATATTTGCGACGCTTGCTGTCTTCGGCAGTCGAAGCAGCAGCACCAGCACCAACTGACGTAACATGGACATGAGAAGGAGCCAGAGTGTCGACGCAAGTAGCGTCCCACACCAGCGCCCTTCCCCGTGCCCAAGCCACCAGCGTCATTCCATCAGGACGCTTGCCATCGCGGCGGGTAATACCATTTGGCTCTAAAACAGCTGGTATATTAAGAGCGGCAAATGCCCTGCGGATGACTTCATTAATGCTGGCGTGACGACTGATACGGCCTGCCGATTTTAGGCAGGATAACCCGTGGCGTCCAAGAGCATCTACCTGAACGCCACATCTACATTGATGTGGTTCATTCAGTTTTATACCTAGCCGGAGTGATACGCATATTGACAATGTCATATTGTCAAGTAGCGTTCCAATCGGCGCAGAAGGCAAGGCTTGTAACCAAAAGCCCGACTCATTTTGTGTCACGGCCAAAAGACGAGCACGCTCTGTTATGTCAGTAGATGAGATCAATAGATCATCAAAGGCTGACTTACAAAGAAGTGCGTCCCATGCTTTTTGACACTTTAAATCGTCTGGAAAATTTTGAATGTTTGCAATATTTAGCCAAGCATTGTTAGCTTCGTTCAAATACACAATCTCTGAGTTACCTGGTACATGATTTACAATTCTAGTAACCAAAGGCTGCGCACTATGAACTGAAGATAGAAATGCTGGTAAGGCAACGCCCGAAACTTTGCGAGTACCCAAACCACCAAACCGTATCGGTAAAGAGGCTTGAGACCATGCACGATCTGTAAACGCGCAATTCAAAACGGTTTCTAAAATATTTTTAAGTGAAATATCAATCACATCAAGCAAATTTGGAAATTTCCATAACGGGCTAGACCTTAAGAGATACGTAAATTTTGGAACAAATAAACAAGACCGAATAATAGTTAAGGCCATATGAGAATTAATTTTTAATAATCTGTCCGAAACATTATTAAATTTTTTAATGTGATCGTTTAAGATCGTTGGAATTGAAACAGGAAATAATGGAGCTCCAAGAAGGTCAAGTGAATTCTTATCCAAAACTTTAATATTGGGGGCCAGAACATTAAATTTATTGGTAATATCAACCCGGTCTGAAATTTGGAAATTTTCGCCGATAAAAAGCTCGCATTTTGAAAAATTTAACTCAAGGCCGATTGAGCTAAAACTTTCTATTACAACTTTCAAATCATCTAAAACAGAGTCCACTTCACCACCCAAAGTACCATCATCCAAGTACCAAACATTAAATTTTGATTTTAGTTTTGTTATGGCGGAATGAATGGCAAGGCTAAATATTGCTGGACCAAGAGGGTCGCCTTGCTGACAGCCAACAGAAGACCAAATATTATGATTTTTGAATAATAATTTGGATGGTTTACTATAACATTGCCAAATATAATGATATATTGAAGGAATTGAATTTTTAACTTCTCTCAGCAGAGCTCCCCTATCAACAGAGTTAAAAGCATTTTTCACATCTAATTTTAAAAAGACATCACCAGAGTTCCTCTCCAAAAAAGTTCGCGCAGCGTGGACTGCAGCTTCGCAACCACTTTTGCAGCCGAAACCCAACTGAGTTGGAATGAATTTAGTTGATAGGAAAGGAGAAATATGTTTACAACAAATTTTAGAAACAAGGCGTCGAAATGTGCAGCCCACGGCTATAGGACGAATACCACCATCTTTTTTCTTAAGAGCACATATATTCGCACCATATAAAATTTCGGTAATTTCGGTATTAACTTTTCCAGAAAGCATGAGATTTACTAAGAGAACAATGTCCTCAAGCAACGCTCTACCCGCATCACCTGTGGAAGGACATACCAGATCTTTCAGATGCTGGGGTGTCAGTCCATCGGGGCCGCCGGCAGAACCAGTCTTAAAGGACATTATTGCTTTTAGTACATCACCATCATTAGCCCGTAGATGATTATCGGAAAAAGATGGTTCCGGAATAACACAATTAGCATCTGGTGATGGGTGTTTACTTTGTAAAGCCAAAAGTGTTTCATTTGAGTCGGGTGCCAGGATATCATTTGAAAAAAGTATAGATGCAGCACCTTTCACGTCACCGTCATTAACTTTCTGTTCTACTTTTCGAAAAATGTTGAATTTGGAATTTTGGTTACTATTTAAAATATTGCCAAAGATATTTGGCTCAGAACAATTTGATTTTATTTTCTGTGTGAGTGAACTGTGGTCATCTTTTTTTGCATGTAAAGTTGAATATGCGAACATGAACAAATGCTACCAACTATCTTTTGAATTTTGGTTGACTGTGGATCGAATGACTTTGGAGAGTGCAGTTGCAACAGTAATGCGAGCCCCTTTTGGAATTCGCTTTACTACTGGAACCGAATTCTTTAATTTTCCTAATAATTCCGAAAAATTTGTTGTAACATGATATGCGTTATTTGTCGAGGGCAAGGTGCTATGATGTATATCCGAAACTAACGCGGAATTGTGCTTTTTACCGGTGTGAATTTTTAAGCCTCTTGCACCTCTAAAATAACGTGTAGGAGAGCATAGGTCACATTTCACAAGATCACTGGCTTGGCTACAAACATTGTTTATGTTTAGATTATTATCACTCATTAATTCACTATTGGTCCATTTAACAGTCACTTCACACACAAGCTCAGCTATTGGTCCTCGAATGACACGAACTGCGCGTTGCTATGTGCAGAAGACAAATCTGAAAACAATAAATACCTTAGCAACTATATTAACACGACAAAAATACTTAGGAAATATACTATCCTAAAACATTGTGATGGGTAGCCACACCGACACACCAACACTTGTACCGATGCAGCACCACTTTCTGAGACTGGGATGGGACAGCAAGCGCTGATTTGCAGCGAAAATAATCTGAAACAGAATACATACTTCATAATGTATGAATATTTAAATACATTTAAATTTAAATATAAGTATGCTAAAGAGAAAGAATTTACCAGATTATGATACAAACCACATACCTTTTATTGAATTTTGATAGATACCTTTTGGAATGGCTGGTAGTTTTTGACTTTCTATAAGTGATTTTATATTCTATTTTGAATAAAAATATTTGAATTTAAATAGCAATCGATTGTAGCTTATTAGTGCTTGTAAGACTTCTTACAGATTATCTCAAGAATAATTATCAAGCAAATTAAGCATTTCAAAAGATGATAATGAGAACTGGGTTGAGAATCTTTGAATTTGCTTTAGTTTTTTCGTACTTACCTTATTCTGAATGAATTAACAATAATTCACACATTAAAATAGCTTTAAGTTGTTCAATACAAGTAGAATGTAATTTTTTAAATAAATACTTTTATAAACTGACTTTTGTTGATTCGAAAATAAAACTATAATCCAAATAATAGTTTAGAAACATAATAAATAGAATATGTTTAGGGTATTCGTACGTCCTCTGATACGAAGCCTCCTACTGGTAATATAATACTACAAGTTAAATTACTAGTGAACGTAGTTTTAGTGCCTTTCAAAATCATGTACAGACAATAGTTATTTGTTCAACAAGTGAGTAGTCATATTATGCTGCGAGTGCTGACTTTAAATCACGAATTGGCGAAGTAGTCTAGAAAACTCGCTACGCTCGTGATTCTAATATAGACAGATCAGAACAATCAAAATCAGAAAAATCTAATAAGAACAATTCTAATATAGATGATATTTGTGAGTGATTTAAAGGCACGAGACAAAAAAAAATATCTCTCGTGTGAAACATACAAAATTTCACCTCGACTAGCGAGAAAAGTGTAATAGTTAGAGAAAAAATTAAGATAATATTTAACAATGTTTATTATAAATATCATTACTAGTATTTATTTTAAATATTAAGTCTTTAAAAAGGCAATAGTAAAATTTATAAATATAATTTCGATAAGTAACTTTTTGTGACAATGAGATAGTACACTAGGCTAAAATGAGTTTCGGAAGGCACCGGATCGCATTGATTATTTTTTTAACACTGATTAATACCCCGATGTATGATCGGTTGGGTACGAATTTTAAATCACTTTGCCTCACGCTCGCAGCAAAAAGTGTTTTTGCTGCGAGTTTTCACGTAGCAATAGCGCCCTTTTCATGCTGGAGAGGTGAAAACATATTTGTAAGCTCATTGCAATAATTTTAGTATTAGCTAATATCCTCAGTGAATATTTCCTTGGGAAATTTTCTCATATTATTCACCAGACGACAAATCCATTAAAATTTTATTTCAGATACCTTCGAGCTTATAATGTAAAGTATGATGCAGCAGATAACTGCGATGGTGCTTGCGCCCATCAGCATTTCTGTGCGATTACTTGCTTAGAGCACATATCGTACCGTCACTGTGTGGAAGCTGCAGCAAGTGCATTAGCAGCATCAGGAAAATCTTCTCCGCTCGTCGCTTCGCTCATTAACATAGTGCTTACCATTATAACAATCATAATTGTTGCTAAGTAATTTCTATAGCTACTGTTATAGTCATAGCAATATTATGTTCATTATATCAAGTAAATATTTTATTCATAGGAAGTATTTTATCATTTTTGCTACTCTAAACAAATATTGAAATACTATAAGTATTAATACTATTAGTAGAAAATCTGTTGGTTCAATTTCATACAAATTGAAACCGTATGGTTAAATGTATTCGTAAGAATGCTTGATTGATTTAATTTACTGTAAGGTTTTTATTTTATTTAAATGTTTTAACTGTTTTTATAATCAAATTTAAATTGTATTGTACTGAAATATTATCTGTTCTAAAACTATTTAAGTTAGAATAGATCTTAAACATACTTATATAAATAATATTTTGTTGTTTTGTAAAGACTATGTATTTAGCCTTTGTTTCTTATTAGGCCTTGCTATAATATGCAACGTTGGCTAGAAATTTAAACTAACTGTAGTGATTATGGCCTGAAAGCTTTATTAAAAATAAAGAGTATTAATGTGCTCAAGGCAGCTTGTGATATAGATATTACAGACACGGTGAAAGTTGATAACAACCATTTTTTAATTTTTTTACTGAAGCCTGTTACAATAAGGGCGTACCTTCAATACTTAGTACCGTAGTTGCTGCTAACATTCGAGGAAAAATAGAAATGTAATAGTGCAGTAAACCTTAAAAAGTAAAGAATGTAAAAGCATACACTCTCTTTTTTCATTAATATTTCATATCAGTTATCATCTAACAATTTTCTACAATAGAGTATTCCCTATAACGCGGGATGCTTATAACAGGTTTATATATATTATCTCAGTTTAAATGTTCTATATCGGCAATTCTCCATAACGAGGAGATCTGGACGCGGAAATTTACAATTTTATAATGATTTGTGCAGTCTATGTATAGCTTCGTGTACATTTTCACACCTAAATGAAATAGTAAAACTAAGCAAACAATTTGAAATACTTGTTACGAATTGTGATTAATTATTATCATTATTATTATAATCATGAATTACGAGGTCGTAAGAAAGCGTTATATGGAAACTAAATCCTATAACGTAGGACCACTCGTTAAAGGGTGGATTACCTGTATTTGAATGAAAAATTAATTATTCAAGCTTGAAATGTCATCGAAATTTGAGACTAATGTTGGCTGAACCCAAGCTGAACCCATTCTTTCACGGTTAAGCCAGTGTGCACGATCCTGTTCAAACTTAGTTCAACTGGTTGTACAAACAGTTCAACTTCGTTCACTTTGATGTATGCTGAAACCGACTTCGGAAGACGAAGTGAAATGTTTGATCAAACTTAAAAGTTATAACATACGCTCAAATGCCCACACCACACTTCACGACTTCGCTACAGAAATTGAAGTTGAGTTTTTGACAGCGTTATAACCATGATTTACTATGATTAAATAGTCAAAGAACTTGCAGTTTTATGAGCGAATAGAAATAATACATTAATTTTAACAAAAAAACAAGTGAGCAGTTCTGAAATTACAATAATTCTCTATTCTGCAGTATTTGAATAATATTTTTAATTCGCTTAAAATTTTCACGACCGAAATGATCGAATGAATTCAAGACACTATGCCAGTAGTATATTGATGTACCAATTTTTTTAATTTCTATAAGATTTCAATCAGAATTTAACGAAATTCTTCATTCAAAGAAAAATTACTATATTAATTTATATAACCAGCATTAGATCGATTTATAAAATTTGATTTAATGTTCATTTATTATAGTTGAATTGCAATCTTAAGACGAGATCTTATTTTTATTTGGCGATCTTAGATTAAGAATTGGTCTCCGCTGCGCTCCAACTAGATACCGCAGGCGTAGTCGTTGTAAAAATAATACTACAAGAAATAAGAAAGACACTGGGATCACATATCATCAGTAAGAATTTTGTATTTTACTAATGTCAATGTAAAATTACACGAAGCGTGTGTTACAAAATTTGAAATATGTCATTGAGTGTTAAGATGCTACGCACACAAGCATCTAATAGTTGCCGTAATAAAAAAGCTATTGTTCTTAGGTTGTGCGGTATCTAGTTGGAGACCAATCCGGCATCTAACTTGGCGACTTATTTTTCTTCCAATAAAAATCTTGATTGTATGTACATTCATAGTTGTTTTATGAAAAAACTAATCTTGAAATATTATGTGTGTATATTTTTATAAAATAAGGATTTAGAATATGTAAATATGTCTAATAACCTTTATAGAATGTAATTCGGTGTTTGTAAATGAGGAACAACTAGTGGTTAAGCTTACTATTAATATATTCATGTGAGTCAGTTTTCATTGCATAGAACAAAGAATAGGTAACATTTGAAATTGATTTTTTTTTCGTCACAGTACGTTGTACTTAGTTTAAAGTTACTTAATGTTTCGATTGGTTTTAATAAACGATCTTATTATTAAATGCTGTTTTAATTTGTGCGAAGAATGATCGAGTAAGTAAATATTTATCGATATCTATACTTTGAATTATAATATTACAATACCTACTAATTTTAAAGTTAAAATATATCAATTAAATTATTAATGATATTTTATAGATCTATAAACGAATTGCATGATAGCCTACAAAACTTGTATAAAATGAAAGATTTTTTTTAGTAAGTTTGTATAAACTTACTCTGTTCGCGATAAACTCAAAAACTACAGCACCGATCACGCTGTTCCCACCAATGGATAAAGTGGTTCTCGAGAAAGGTTTTACTTTATAACTTGTTAAGTTTTGTGTTATATTAACGATATTTGTTGGAAGTGTCGGAAAAAATAATCCGTATGAGAGCTTTCATACCGGAAATGCTGTCTAAAGCCTTTGAGATATAACTATAAAGTAAGTACTATAAAAATAAGGTATGAGACGATCAAGACGTTCAGCTGACGGTCATTGATACGCCCTACCCATTACTATGCAATACCTTATAAGATGTTGTCTCATTTGCCCAGTAATTTCACTATCTACGGCGCCCTTCAGACCGAAACACGGCGCCGTTGTGGTATCCTTAATGTAGCCGGAATCCTGTGCAAAGGAGACACTCCTTTGTACAGCATTGCATTGGTGAAAGTATGTATCTTATAAAGGTATACAGAATAGTCTGCGACGGTATATGTCTATCACTTAAGGATAACATACTATATCAATATATATTTTTTCTATTGACAGAGCAGTGTCTGTTGGTTCAGCTAGTATGTATATATATATATAAAGTAACGTAAAGCCGAATTGTAATGTAAGGCTGAAATTGCGAGTGACAACTAACCCAGATAAACCCTTTGAGGTTTTCGTGGTATTTGGATATGTAACTTTTTAAAATGCTAATAATAATCGGCAAAACCAGATCCAACCAAAACCAAAAAGTTTAAAAAAATAAAGAATAGCCATTGGCAGTCCAAGGCATGCGTGACAAGTTGTATTGGTTGAGAATGTTTCCTTTGTTTCTATAGAGCTATTATTTCGGAGTTATAAGGGTGTGTTTTAGTATCGGAAAGTATAATTAGCGATGTAATGGTCGATATAATATGAGGACATTAAGGGCTGTTTTGCATTGTAAAGAAAATGCTTCGTTGTGTTGAGACTGAAGAACATAATGTGCTCTCAGCTCAAGTATTCCAGACAATTTTTATTCATACCATTGTTATATTTATTATTTATGTCTTTTTTTAAATACACATTTCTTAAAATTGTATTGTAGTTACAATGCCGCCTGTTGTAAGAGGTAGTCAGATGTTCGGCCATCTATAATAATATTTATTTATTTACCAAGTTACTTTAATTAGCTGAAAAAACATCGAAAAGTATAGAATAATCGTTCATATTGATGGGTGTTATTTTACATATAGATACATCGATTCCTCCAATGAAAAGCCCATCAATAATTTCGTTAATTTCTGTATCCAGACCTACGGATAAAATCTAAGTTAATCCGAATAGATGGACGTCTCGGATCTGATCTTATAAGGCCATTAGATCTTATTCAGTAGAGTATCAGTATCATTCAGCCTCATGCAACATAAGCATTTATTAATATACAAATTGTGCCGTAAGTACCTGTTTTACTAGTGGGAGGCTCCTTTGCACAGGATATCGGCTAGATTATGGACACTACAACGGCCTATTTCTGCTGTGAAGAAGTAATATGTAAGCATTATTGTGTTTCTGTCTAAAGGGTGGTGTAACTAGTTAAATTACTGGGCAAAATATGTGACTTAGCAACTTATGTTGCAAAGTGACGAGTGCAATTTGTGGTGCCGCTCAGAATTTTGTGGTTTTTCAAGAATCCTGAGCGGCACTTCATTGTAATGAGCAGAGCGTATCAATTACCATCAGCTGAACGAGTACATCTCGTTCCTCACTATCATAAAAAAAGTT
Source organism: Leptidea juvernica (assembly GCA_949711755.1). Lineage (NCBI taxonomy): Eukaryota > Metazoa > Arthropoda > Insecta > Lepidoptera > Pieridae > Leptidea > Leptidea juvernica. The sequence goes on along the minus strand of CATIXQ010000015.1, from coordinate 11,929,760 downwards.
TTATTAGTAAAATACTGGTATATTTACTAGGTGCCCTTCAAATATGAACAAAATAATTTCACATTAGTACTGCTTCATGGCAGATACAGAAGATATTGTAATACCACCCTAAATTTTATTTTGTTTTTATTCTTAGTTACTTTGTTTTACAGAATATGTTTGATTATAAAGGCAATGTCACCCAGGATGGTTCAAGTACAGTTCCTTGACACTAGATGTGTGAATAAAGCAGATTATACAATTTCCGAAGGTACAAATTACTATGGTGTTAGAGATTTTTCATCGTATTCAAGATCTAATAATAAACAAAAAATATACTTCAAAATAAGTATTGAGATAAGAAATATAATGCTTGGTACAAATATAAACTATATCGAAACGTGATTCTAGGGAACGTTTAAGGCTTTCAAATACAATCCAATTGAAACTATTGTTGAAGATTTTATATTTCATAAGATGTATAAATATATCCGTTTAACTCTAAGTCATACATATATATAAGTAAAATTGTAATACTGAAATATGTGATCAGTATTGACACGGGAGTGGGTCAGGGATTGGAAATAATACTCCGCTTATAGGAACGAGTCTTTATTTGAGTTCACTTATTCAGAACTTGCACTTCGCCGGTCTGCCGCTGTTCCTCTTGTGGGCGGCGGTACATTCAACGCGTCACACCGCACCGAACACTAAGTCTCTTCTAGCTTCTTCTTCTTCTTCACCTGGATCACTTGGCACTTTTCACTACTTCTTCTTTTCTTCTTCTTCTTCCTTCACACTTTCGAGTCAGAACTAGAACTGCCGTAGGCCACGCTTAGTACGGCTTATATACCCCCGGATCTGTTCAATTTTCAAAATGATTCTCCCATTCCATCTTTAAATTTAAATTGTACTAGAAAATTATTTTAACTATTTTTATCATGCTTACACATTTTCCATCCCTTTTTTTCTGTTCGATTTGATCCTGAACTTACTAGAAATTTCCATTAACTTTACAAAAACCCAAAAAAATTCCATACACTGGTAGGTGTATCGAACCCGGGTCTGCAGCGTCTAAAGTAAACACTTTTCCGCTGAGCTACGAGTATTGCTGACGGAGCTGTTGAAATTAACAATGTCTTGTCTTGTTTGACAACTCTCGTCATATACTTCGAAGCGTTGCTACGCAACAGTACTTACGCTGAGTAAATCTGAGATAAAGAAGGCCACCCGACTTTGTTTAGCAAGATTTGAATAGATAAATTAATCCTTTTTATTCAGTCAACCTTCGATCATTGCGCTTGCAAAACTGCAAATATATTGGGATGACAGAACACAGAGATAATTTATTTCAGTGCATGGAATACCACTGAAAATCTCATATTTTCTTTTCGTACCTACAACATGTATTTTTACCTAAATGAATATTACAAAATGTTTTCTACCCCATTCTATATAGTTTATAGACTAAAGTATATAAGTTATTTTTTTTATTAAAATAATAATAACGCTCGGGATTATTCATAAATCCAAAAATTCTGAGCGGCACTACAACTGCGCATGTCACCTTGAGAGATAAGATGTCAAGTCTAATTTGCCCAGTAATTTCGCTAGCTACGGCGCCCTTCAGACTGAAACACAGTAATGCTTACACATTACTGCTTTATGGCAGAAATAGGCGCCGTTGTGGTACCCATAATCTAGCCGGCATCCGGTGCAATGTAGCCTCCTACTGGTAACGTTACCTATATCAAATCGAGTAAACTATAATTATACAAATAATAAAGTAACTCTCCATGTAATTGTCACAAACTGGTAGGGAGAATCGAGGTGCTACTCAGAATTTTGTGTGGAAACATCACGCAAGTACCTAGCTCAAACGTCTAACTCGTCTCGGAAAATATTTTTATCATCAAATCTATCTAATATATAAAATTCTCATATCGCGGTGTTTGTATTTAACTTTGAGTTTAAATTTTGAGTGCATATTGGGTAGGACTGAGAATCTAAATCTTTCTTCCCCCTAAATGTAAAGGGTGGTCGACGCCAAATTTTTATAAACGTTAGCCTAGTCGTTAAACAAAGTTAATAGCAGAGTCAATAAAAACTTACCTCCTCTTAGTTAAAACATTCTGATATCCTCGAAATTACTATTCACAACAGCACTTCTACCAGGCATCCAGAGTGAACGAAATAGTTTTGGACTTATCATAAAATCTGCCACAAGCAATTTGGAGTTGAATAGAGAAAAGCTTAAAAGTGAGAGATGAAACCACACACAATGTCTCTGGGGTCGTATCATGTTGCGCACAGTAAGCGACATTTGAGCTTCTTCTCATGCAAATTTATGCAAAACGCAAAAGTCGATACGAAGCCTTTAGTTGGAAGGCGTTTATATTAAATTATGTGGAAATTTTATAGGTCTTGGTCGACTGACAATATACATACTTGGTAGACATCTCTTTATACTAGCTGACCCAAGAGAGACTGTTCTGTCAATAGAAAATATTAATTTTTATGTAAAAGGAGAAAACTGGTTGTAAATGCATATAAAACGCCCCACAAAAGACTTACTAACTCGATTTAGCCGAGTAGTAGGCATTATAAGATTATGTTTGTTCCTGGTTTCTACCAAATTCACATAATCTGTCTATGTACATTAATAACATTATCAATTGAGAGGCAACAGTCAAGATTTTTTTTTTAATTTTGCTCTCAATGATTCTGAATTGATTTTATCTGAATCTGAACAATTAAGATGAATAAACTAACAAGTTATCGTCTTTAAAACACGATACAACTTAGAGCTTTCTTAGAATATTTCATTGTAAGTAAGCCACTACGAGCCATAAGCAATAATCATACCAAAGCTCACACAAGTGTGGTATATAATTTACTATAATCGATACTGGGCCGACGAGCAAACATTTATTATTATTTCTCGACAATTATGTGGCAGGTAAAAGCGATAAAATCAAGGGCACGAATCGCGTGAACTTTTCCGTCGAGGCGTGAATGCTTGACACCCTATTTACCCATATTATTGCTTACAATCATCCGTCCGACAATTTTGGCCATGTCGCTTTAACAAATTTAGTCATTCATATTATGTTACAACCAATTAGTCGAGGAGAATTGGCGTAAGAGTACCAAAACCTATTCCACCAAAATTTTTTACCGACTTCAAAAAGTAGGAGGTTCTCAATTCGTCGATATGTTTGTTACATCAGAACTTTCGACTGGGAGAACCGCTCATAATAATTCTTTTTTTTGTTCGAAAGCTGGTGCTCCCCGTGTAGTCCAGATCTGACTATGGGATCCATAAAACAGTAACGGAATTCTTCAATTCTTAGGAGCAAATTAACGATACTCGGCTGAATCTTTTTTATGCTATCCGGATATATAGGTCACCAACCGTAACGTCGTTATGATCAAGTAATTGTTGCATGGGGACTGTGTTTTAATGGTGAAATGTAAACAGCATTTTGTTAATACATAATATATCATTTGATACATAATATATCTAACTACTAAGCTAGAGTTCCAGGATTCGAATAGGTGCAAGCATTTATATGATGAATATGAATGTTTGTTTCCGAGTCATGGATGTTTATATGTATTTATGTATGTTTAAGTAAGTATACTGTATTATTTATATTGTTGTCATGCAACCCATAACACAGGCTATGCGTAATTTCGGGCAAGATAATTTTAGTAAAAGTGTGACAATATTTTTATTATATCTATTACTTATTCCATTGGTATTATAATGTTGAATACTGTAGGTTGAATATAGCTCCCCTTCAACTATTATTTATCAGCCATAACTCTGAAGTATAGGACCCGAATATAAAACTTAACAATAAGAAACTATCCCAAAAGTCTGCAAAAGATATTCTGCGGGGATAGGAGCTAGTTATCTGAAAAGTTTTACATGATATGGAAAAGTTTTCAATGAAGGCAGTGATTTGGAAGGGTTTTTATGATTATTTTCAACCCTCGTATGTAAATCCTTTGTATGTGGTTTTTATGTAACAAATATTTTGTTTGTAATATTTCATGTGATTTTTGTAGATCATGTTGGAATCACATTATAAATAAAAATATTTTCAATTACTTGATTTTGCAGTGATCTGTCTTTATTCGCATGTTTTTCTACATGTTTTTTGTGTAATGACTTCGAAGTTTGTAAGTACTTATTAATTTTATCGGTAATATTAAAATTTAACAATTTTTTGAATTTTCAATTTGCAATTACGGTAATCGACGCAGTTTTTTTAGCCTCATAAAGAATATTTGAGTTCTTTTTTTGAGTAATTGTAAAAATTCACTTTTTTCGATTCAGTCAGCGATAACTCACAAACGAATCAACCTATTTTAAGTAACCAAATTAAAGTAGCAATTTGAATTATTATTTAAAAGGTTACATTCTCAGTTTAAAAAATAATAATATATGTCAGTATCAACAAATTAAGTTTTTTTAAATAAAAAGTCAACCATTTACGTACCTACCTATAAAAGGTACGATTTAGTGGAACTACTGAAGAAGACCACCAATGGCTACGAAACTTGAAAATTCTATCTGATATGGGTGGTGACTAGATATAGTTTGTAAAAACTACCAGTAGTGCTATTGATGCCGGCTGATCAGAACATCTTTATAAAATAATGAAAACATGTATTCTTGTCATGTTAAAAAAAAATATACTTGTAGCCAAATTTAATTGATACAAATGTGTGAGATTCACAATTAAAAAAAAGCATAATTATGAGAACGATAATAATCTTCCCATAACGCATAATAATCTTAACACAATATTAATAAAATGAAAATTTAGTAAAATTTGAATGGAAAGTTTAAGTGCAATCAGCCTTCAGTAACATTTTTCGAAATTTGAACTAAGTATTTACCAATTAAGTAACTCTACCAGTGGGAGGCTCCTTTGCACAGGAAGCCGGCTAGATTATGGGTACCACAGCAGCGCCTATTTCTGTCGTGAAGCAGTAATGTGTAAGCATTACTGTGTTTCGGTCTGAAGGGCGCCGTAGCTAGTGACGAGCGCAATTGTAGTACCCGCTCAGAATTTTTGGGTTTTTTTAGGAATCCTGAGCGGCACTGCATTGTAATGGGCATGGCGTATCAATTACCATCAGCTGAACGTCCTGCTCGTCTCGTCCCTTATTATCATAAAAAAAAATATTAGCGCAATTTCTTCAAATTTTAGGCAACAAATTTAATACTTTCACCCCAAATATTAAAATTTTTGGTAAGAATTCACTTCACCTTCATTGAACTCCATTATTTCAGCCAGAATTTAATAAATCACCTCCATCCTCCTCCATCGTACTGATCCAAAGCGTACCAGCCATAACCTATGTTTACAATCAAACATTCCTGCCGATTTTAAAACAACCGTCTTATTTAATTAATGAAATAACATTAATTGCTAAATTTATCACACAAATAAGATAATTTAAGTACAAATTGAAACAGAAACTCGCACGTTACAATAATTAAAAGTTAATTATTCGTACGTTTCATGTACTTACTGTGATTAGTTAATTGTTAATATATGAATTAGAGTTATTGTGAATAAATTTTCGCTCTAAGCTATGATGTGTTTATTTCTGTGATGTTATATAGGATTTTAATCTGTTTACATGATAGTTATTTTAAAAATAAAACCATTTAATTGGCTCATGGCTCGCGGAGCCCAGAGGAGCTATTTCGGTAAACGTTTAAGCCCTCTCGTAACTTTCTTCTCCCAACTCCAGTATTCTTGATAAACCTTCTCGTGGTGATAGTATTAAATGTAAATATTTTAGTGAAAAAACCGGCAGAAGTGAAATTTTCATAAGGTTAATTTTACAAATAGCAATTATGTATTTAAATTTCTATATTCATAAAAGTAAAGCATCGACTATATATAATGAAACTATAATTATTTTCAGACTGATGTTGTTCAAACACAGAAACGGGCAAACAAAAGGTTATCCTTCTCTTTTACTCGTCGCGCTACATATCTCAAGCATTTTTCAGACTATGCTATCGGCTATACTATTGTTATAAATAGGAAAATAAGGGACGAGACGAGCAGGACGCCCAGCTGATGGTAATTGATACGCTCTGCCTATAACAATGCAGTGCCACCCAGGATTCTTCAAAAACCCCAAAAATTCTGAGCGGCACTACAATTGTGCTCGTCATCTTGAGACATAAGTTGTAAAGTTTCACTGAAGAAACTCAATAATGTTTACACATTACTGCTTCACAGCAGAAATAGGCGCCATTGTGGTATCCATAATCTAACCGGCATTCTGTGCAAGGGAGCAATTGGTAAAATAGCAAATAAGGACCTCATGCTATTCTAAAGCATAGCGTTCACAATACGCGATATAATGGCAAGTATTTTTAGTATATGTCAAGTTTAGTTGACCGCTATCTTTAAAGAGTGTGCACACTATCGACACAATGGATTTAATACTGTATAGTCTTGAAAGCTCATCAAGATGATGACAATGCGGAATTTGACACTATCGTGTCATTAATGCTATGATAGAATAAAAATGACAAAGCATGGATATTAAATCATATAAAATCATAGAAGAGAACGTCGTGATTTAAAACTTTTTGAAGATGGAAGAAGTAGAAAGATGGCGGATAACGATATAGCACAGCATGTACTCAGCACAGGCTCAATTTTATTGCATATGGCAAGCCAATAATATATCCCACAGTGAAGATAGTGTCGATATTAAAGTATGGTGCGCGATATTTTTGTGCTATGCACTATAATATGCTATTATATTATAATTGTTTAAAAACCTTTGTGTGGTAAAGGTTACTATAACATTAATGACTTTCTTAATGATACCAATGATTGGAAATGGTAAGTTAATTGGATAGTATTACTTTGCAATCACATTTTATTGAAGAACAAAAATGCCCGCTGAATTTGTTGCGCCCATTTTTCTCAGGTCTGAGGCATTCGTTTTAGAATGGGTGGTAGTTTTTGACTTTCAATAAGTGATGTCACATCCTATTTTGAATAAAAATATTTGAGTTTGAATTTAATTATAAATTAAATCGTAGTCTGAAAAGAGCTTCAAACTTACAATATATTCTAGACAAACAAAAACAGAGAGAGAGAAAGAGAGTAGAAAATCTATAACGGAAATACAGCAAGATAGAAAAGGAAAGCGAATCTATTATTACTAAGCAAACGCACACATTGGCAATCTATTGAACGCATTACTGAGCAGTCACGTAGTATATACGCTAGTTTTACGTTTAAGTCTATTCAAATTCAAATTAAAATTCAAATAAATTTAGTCAAAATAGGATTTAAAATCACATATTGAACGTCAAAAAGTACCACTCATTCAAAAGAGACTGCCTCAGACCTGAGAAGAATGGGCGCAAGAAACTCAGCGGGCTTTTTTATAATATAAAATATGGATTCCAATGTGATATCGTACAACAAACATTTATAACTAAAGATCCTGAGGGTTTTCGCTTTATTCCCAGTCCGTGGTGTCATTAAGAAAATCGTTTATGCTATAATAACCTTTCCCACACAAACGTTTTTTAACAATTCTTTTAAATTTCGTAACACATTTGTTTGGTACATTTTCTGGGATCATATTGTAGTAGCATATACATCGCCCAACAATAGTTACACCCACTCTTTCTCCTTTACTACAAAGCGTACTTCTCACTAAAATGAACGAACGTTAGATTATAAAAGGCCTAAGGAAGTTTTCCTTTGAAACAGTTATAATATACTAGCTGATCCAGCAAACGTTGTATTGCCATATAAAGTGATAAAAAAAACAATATTTAAATTTTTTGGGATAGAAAAGATAGATGACAACCGATTCTTAGATCTACCGTATACTCATATCATAGTACATAATATATTTTGTAGCAGTACAATAATAATTATTATCTTCGATTGCCATCTTGCGGATCTGTGGATGGAACAGGATAATATAAAAATCGCGATATAACAATAGGTGTTGATCGAAGACGGGTGAAAATTTAAAGTTGTATGTTTTTTTAATGCTGAATCATAATAAAATAAAACTATTTGTCCAAAAAATGTTTGACCCTTATCATTTAGGGGTATGAAAAATAGATATTGGCTGATTCTCAGACCTACCCGATATATAAACCAATTTTCAAACAAATTGGCCGTTTCGGAGGAGTTTGGTAATAAACACCGGGACACGAGAATTTTATATATCATACTAGCTGACCCAGCAAACGTTGTATTGCCGATATTAAAATCACGATATAAAAGTAACTGCTTATCGTAGATAAGTAAAAATTTGAAGTTGTATGTATTTTTTAATGCTGTCTCATAATCAAACAAATTTTTAAAAAATGTCAAAAAAATGGCGTGGACCACCCCTAACATTTAGGGGGATGAAAAATAGATGTTGTCCGATTCTCAAACCTACCCGATATACAAACGAATTTTCCAAAAAATTGGCACTTTGGTTATAAACACCGGGACACGAGAATTTCATATATCATATTTCAAATGTAGCGGTACTAATGGCAAATTGTAATGTAGGTACTGTATTAGTTATGTAAATAGTCAAGTATATACAAGTCTAAATTAAAAAAAAACTGAACCAATTACCTATTCCACATTTCTATTATAATGGGTACCATTGTACCACTCGAGCTACAAAATCCATTAGAAGAAAAATTGTGAAACGAGGCATTTTGCCTGAACAAAGGGCCATCAATCTTGATCAAAGAGACAACCTCAAGGAGTGAGCATTCTTTTAAAACTGAAGACTTGGAAGAAAAATTTTTTCCTTATCTTAATGGCCCGGATTAGATCTAATAGAATATATTGAGGTGATTCGTTTAAGACGGATAACCATAACCCGCATAAATTGTTTAATAGATTATGTGTTTATTGATTAAGTATTTCTCCTAATTATATTAAAATATATATTAATGATTGAAAATAATCATCATCATTGGTATATTTGGCTTCGAATAAGATGTACCTAGACAGGCGGTCAGACACACAAACACACGAATGATTCTTTAATGGTTCCGGATATTTTTTTTATCTGGTTGTCTGGCGGTCCTCCACAGTGCGGTTTTCAAGGAGTTTCCTTCCACATACTTCAAAGCTGTGGAATGAGTTTCCTTGTGCGGTGTTTCCGGGACGATACGACATGGGTAGCTTCAAAAAAGCACATACACCTTCCAAAAAGGCCGGCAACGCTTCGGTGTTGCAAGAGAATGTGCACGGCGGTGATCACTCAACACTAGGTGACCCGTACGTACCCGTTTGTACTCCTTTTTCCATAAAAAAAAATAATGATAATTTTACTCGGCGACCATCATGGATTCCAAAATGATACTAAATTAATTCTAATACACAGCAACCATCTCAGATTTGTAAATTGAAATAATATTGAGAATCACCCCCAATTTAATTTAAATTTCAATGTATGCAAAAGTTATGAAATTACTTACAAATAAAATAATAAATATGTGTTTAAATCTTATTTAAAAGCTATGTTATCTGTTCTCTACTAACCCGAGTAAATCGAAAAAAATATCCATACTTTTGAAATCATAGTTTTGCGCGGCGGCCATCTTGGATTTCAAAAATGATTGAAATTCTTTCTAACCCCGAAAAATTAGGAAATGACGATCATATACAAACGTGACTATCGTAAGAGTAGTCATTACGTGACAGCGTTAAAAACAAACATACTTACCCACATTTAGGGTTGTAAACTATAAAACGAATCTATCCAACTATTCAAACTGCCACTAAAGAAAACTAACTTAATAATCATAGAAAAATACAATACTGGAGAAAATCGTTTGAAGCTGTAGAATTATCAAGTGCCGAAGAAATGTCTTCAAAAGCTAGGTTCTTTTTTAATGAAAATAAGAGGTTAGACGAGCAGGACGTTCAGCTGATGGTGATTGATACGCCTTGCCCAATACAATGCAGTATTCTTGAAAAACCCTAAAAATTCTGAGCGGCACCTTGAGACATAAGATGTCAAGTCTCATTTGTCCAGTAATTTCACTAGCTACGGCGCCCTTCAGACCGAAATACAGTAAAGCTGCTACTGCTTCACGGCAGAAATAGATGCCGTTGTCGTACCCATAATCTAGCCGGCATCTTGTGCAAAGGAGCCTATCACTAGCTTACTTTAAAATTATCCATGTAACCTTAACAAACACATAATTCATTATTAATGCTCTTAAAGTCGGATAAGCTGCCTAAACTCCTTGTCGGCTGGGCCACGTTATTTTAACGTGTAATTTATATAATCAGAAAAGTCCAAACAAACCCGCAAACCGCAACAATGTTGAGAACATTTGCTTTGAAACAACAATGCTCCTGTTTTGCTTTGGAGTTTCTAAAGCCGTTTATTTTCATTTCTATACCTGGTAATTACAAATTTAATTAATAAATGAATGTTAGAAAGGTCAATGGTTCACACTTCACACTGATGTGATATTCAGCTAGAGGATAATTTATCTCTTATGTTTCTGTTTCTTAGTCAAAAGATTCCTAAGAAGAATGATAGTTAAACAAATAATATATTTATATTCAAAATGGCGCATTTCTACTTTGTTAAAACATGCAGGTAGTAAGGATAATAATAAGTTATTGTAGTTATACCTCTTTAGGCGCGTTATAAAAAAATATGAGAATGAAATTTTAAAAGTAACAGGGTGAAGTTGGTTTCTGAAATTTTTTGACGTTTGCGACATTCGTTTTTTTTTTTGGGTTCTTCGTCCATTATTAGGATAGGCAAAGGCTTCAAGCCCATATAGCCGTATTTAATAATTAAGAGAGCAGATGTCATATCGCTTCAGTTAAATAGAATAACACGATAAAAAAAATATATCCCGATACGTGGGAGAAAAGTACAGAAATATACATTTAACACTTGTCTTCAGTGAAAAGTAAGTAAATAAAAGTACAGCTTCACAAGTAGTTAGAAAGAAAAAATCTTTTTTTTATGGAAAAAGAGGGAAAACGTACGGGTAACCCGTACGCAGACGTGCGTACTGGTCACCTGGGGTTAAGTGAGCACCGTTGCCCACATTCTCTTGCAATATTAGAGGAATCACAGGAGCGTTGCGGGCCTTAAACGAAGGTGTACGCCCTTTTTTTGAAGGTGCCGGCTATTTTGTCCCGGACACAACACACAAGGAAGCTTCAACAGCTTTGTAGTGCCTGGAAGAATGTTCCTTGAAAACTGTACTGCGGAGGACCGCCATACATCCAGATGGTGGGGATGACATCCCAATTTGTGGCGTGCTTTTCGGAATGCTCCCCGTATAGAATACGGTAGAAGACACACAATGAAGCGACGTATCTACGCAACGGCCAAGTGATCCAGCTGTTCACAGAGCACTGGGTCCCCAACAGTTCGAGTCACCTGTCGAATTGTTGGGGACCAAGAAAGCTCAAAACATTTGGATAAAAAAACGTGGTCACAATCTTGCATCCGTTATGGTTTTGTGGGGGTGTCTTACCAACGAGTTACATAACTTTCTTTTTTTTTTAAATTGAGCGAAGTCTCCAACCAAAGTGTATCATGAAACTGTCTTAACCATTTTATGAAACCTCTATTTTGCAGCAAGACTCTGCATCAGTCACAGGGCACGAACTTCCAAAGCGTGTCTTTTTTTTATGAAAATAAGCGAAAAGACGACCAGGACTTCAGCTGATGGTAATTGATACACCCAGAACATTACAATGCAGTGCCGCTCAGGATTCTTGAAAAACCCCAAAAATTTTGAGCGGCACTACAACTGCGCTCGTCACCTTGAGACATAAGATATTAAGTTTCATTTAAGCTCAGTAATTTCACTAACTACGGCGCCCTTCAGACCGAAACACAGTAATGCTTACACATTACGGCACTGTTGTGGTACCCGGTGTTAAAGGAGCCTCCCACTGGTGTCTGGAAGTCAATGTTCCAGACTATATAATAGCTGAAGATTAGCTCGCCTGACCTGGACAGACAGATTAAAGTGGATACCAGTGGGAGGCTCCTTTGCACAGGATGCCGGCTAGCAGACTTAACATCTTATGTCTCAAGGTGACGAGCGCAGTTGTAGTGCCGTTCAGAATTTTTGGGGTTTTTCAAGAATCCTGAGCGGCACTGCATTGTAATGTTCAGGGTGTATCAATTACCATCAGCTGGACGTCCTGCTCGTCTCGTCCCTTATTTTCATAAAAAACAAAATTAAAGACATATTTATAATTACTTAAGCCAAAGGTAATTTCAAATCATATTTTATTTACTCAGGAGACTTCAAATTCAAATTCAAAAACACTTTATTCATGTAGGTCACAAAAATGACACTTATGAATGTCAAAAAAAAATATATAAATATTGTTTCTTATTGAATTTACCGCTACTTCGTAAAGGGTTGAGCTAATGAGAAGAAGTAACAAGAAACTCATTGCCACTCTTTTAAGTCAAGATTTACATTTTAGTTGTTTTACAAATCATTTCAATTACAATATATGCAAAGTGACGCAACAAAAATACACAAAAGTCAAAAACTGAAAGGCTTACATGAGTAAGTCAAAAAAAGAAAAAAAAGTTAATTAATACTTATAAACACAAGAGTTATTGAGTATTGTAGATCAATCAATCCACACATACCGTAAATAAATAGAGGCATTATGTGAGCATTTCATAAAATAAAATATATAATAACTTTAACTTAAGGAAATAATAATAATAAAAAAACACAACAAGCAGACCTCCCGGTAACAAGATCATCCAGCCCCCACGAGTAGCACCCGTTCACGAGCATGACGCATGGACCAGCCATCGCCTCCCTCGACCATATTTTAGGGAAGGGAACGACCCGCCCCACGTCGCCGCCACAAGCAGAGGCATTTAAGCGAGCATGACGATACCTGCCACGAGAAATCTACCGAATAACAAAACAATTCAAGTTCATTTACATATTATGCAATACTTACTAAATGCCTCTACTTACAATTTTGTTTCAAATTACATAACTCATGATAATGGTTATTAAAATTGATTAAAAAACAGAAACAATATTAATATTTAAATTATATAACTATAATGACATTTATCAAACTATGACAGACATGTAACAGCCCAGCAGCTCAGTCCCAAGGGTTTTTTAGATCCAGATATTCCGATATTTTATAGTACCCTTTTGTATACAACTTTTTCTTTAGCATTGACTTATATTCATTTAAAGGTAAGTTCTGAATGTCAATAGGGACCTTATTATAAAAACGTATACACAGACCTATGAATGAAGTTGTGAATTTTTGGAGTCGACTAACATGAACAGCATGCCTATCCATATTTCTAGTATTGACATTATGAGTGTCACTAATTTTTTTAAACGAATTTATATTTTTTTTTTACATAAACAAGGTTTTCATATATGTATTGCGATGTCAAAGTCAAAACTTTTATTTCCTTGAATTTTTCCCTTAGTGACACTCTTGGTCCTAATTTATAGATGACACGAATAGCTCGCTTCTACAGTGTGAAAATGGTGTTAACATCGGCAGCCTGTCCCCAAAGTAAAATACCGTATTTCATCAGACTATGAAAATAGCTGAAGTAGACCAACCTCCCGGTATTTTCATCCGTAAGTTGCCGAATTTTTTCAACTGCGTATGCTGCAGAACTAGCTGCCAAATTCATAATATGAGGACCCCACTGAAGTTTGGTATCTAAGGTAATCCCTAAAAATACGGTTGTATCTACAGGTTTCAACTCATCGTCTTTTACTACAGTATTTGTGTCAACCTGTCTAACATTACCTGTCAGGGAAAATTTAATACATTTGATTTTTTTTACATTAAGAAGGAGATTATTCGTAGTGAACCATTCCACTACTTTGGAGATAGCATTGTTCACGTCATCAAAAGCAGTATGCTGTCTATGTAGTTGAAAAAGTAAAGAAGTATCATCTGCAAACAATACTATCTCATGTTTATTTTGTACAAAGTATGGTAAATTATTTATATATACAAGGAATAGGAATGGCCCAAGAATCGAACCCTGTGGAACGCCCATGGTAATGGGAGATCCAGCTGACCTCTTACTGTTCACTTCAACCATCTGAAACCTGTTGCCCAAATAAGACTTCAGAAGGCCAAGTGCTTCTCCCTTGATACCATAATGATGTAGTTTCCTGATTAAGATTTCATGATGAACACAGTCAAATGCCTTGGATAAATCACAGAAAATACCAACGGCATCCTGACAATTATCCCAGGCTTCAAAAATTTGCTGAATAAGCTACATCAAGAACACCAGCATCTGTTGTTGAGCGACCCCTTGAAAAACCAAATTGTTTAGTGCTCATTAAATTGTTACCATAGAAATGATTAAGCAAATGTTGTAAAATAAGCTTTTCAAATATTTTACTTAGCGTCGGTAGAATAGATATTGGTCTATAATTTGTGGGGTCAGAAGAACTACCGGCTTTGAATAATGGAATGACTTTACTCTGTTTCATCAAATCAGGAAACACACCATTGTCAACACATAAGTTAAATATGACAACTAAGTATGGAGCAATACAATCAGCTATGTAGTGAATTATTTTAACGGATAAGCCATCAAGATCAGCAACCTTTTTCAATTCTACTGATTTAAAGGCTTTCATTACATCATTGTAAGTAACATGAGTGAATTGAGTGAAGTGAGTCTATGAACTCTATTTTACATTCATTTACATTAGACATAATTATAGATTCAACAAGAGTGGCAGATGACTGTAGGGCCTTGGTGGTGGAAACTGGAATATCAGCAAAAAATCTTTCAAAAGCATCCGCAACATCTTGGTCTGTATCCAAGATTTCATCATTTATTTTTAAACTATCATTTATTTTTAAACTAAAATTTAAGTTGCGAGGTTTGTTTCTTCCAGTCTCACTGTTTATTACTTGCCATGTTGATTTTATTTTATCTGAACTATTTTTTATTTTATTACTTATATACATTGATTTTGCTAAGGTACATGAGCGTTTAAATATCTTTGAATAATTTTTTACATTGTTAGCAAATCTTTCTGAGTAATTATACAATTTTTCCTCATAAAGTGAGTATAATTTCCTCCTGCTAATATGAATTCCCACCGTTGCCCAATCACTGAAACACTATGAATTATTTTTCTGTATATACTTTGGCTTAAATATAACATTATATTCACCTTTGATAACATCAATAACAGAATCATATAGTTTATTTGGGTCCTCATAATAATTTAAATTAGGTAACTTCATTAAATTATTTGTTCTAAAATTATTTAGGCGAGTAGTGTTAACAGGTACATATTTAACACTGTACTTAGGTTTACTATAATTAAAATTAAAAGTGGTTAGTAGGCCACAGTGGTCTGATTCTAATTTATTTATAATTGACTTTGACTGTGGAACAATATTGGTAAATATATTATCAAGACAGGTTGATGTAGTCACTGTAATTCTAGTTGGCTCTAAAAATAAATTTACTAGATTATAGCATCGAAATAGGGATATTAGCTTAGTGCTCAGGCCGGATTCAACTAATAAAGAGACATTAAAATCTCCACAAACAAGAATATTTTTATTATTTTTATTACTAGTTTTAAATAAAACTTCATCCATAATTTTTTCAAAAATGTCATATGATGCAGCTGGTGGTCTGTATACACTCATTACAACAAGCTGCTCAAGCTCTATACAGGCTATCTCGATAGTTTGTTCAACTGACAGGCTCACAATATCAGAACGTTCCTTATATTTTAAACTGTTATGAATCAGTATTAGAGAGCCTCCGTGTATTGCATTTTGTCTGTTGAACGAACTAGCAACCTGGTGCTTGCCAAAATTAAACATAAGCTGATAACTTTTTAACCAATGTTCTGTTAAACAAAGTATATCAATATCATTATTATTTAAAAACAACTCAATTTCCAAGTGTTTCCCAGACAAGCCCTGAATATTTTGGTGCACCAGGTTAATAAAATTTTTATTATTAAATTTATCTAATACGGGTGTGCTATGCTTTATATTCTTCAATCATATATCAATATATATATAAGTTTTATTAGGATTGTATTACGTCACAAAAATTAAATGGTTTTTTATTTGTAACATAACTTATAGCCACAAAAAGTAAAAGTAGTATGAATTCAATGTAGTATTTTTGTAACTTATGTAGTTAATACATTTTTGTAAGCTTTCAACTATAGAACTTTCATTCTCCTCATAAACCCCACAGGTGTAAATTTTAATGAAGCGTCTAAATATTAAGTTTCATGGTGTTATCTTCGATAATGACGAACTTTCATTAAAATTTCCACCCCTATATCAACTCCGCCAAGCCTTTAATCCGCGATAAAAGATAGCTTATGTCCACTCCCAAGCTCTTGTTTACATCTGTACTAAATTTCATCAAAACCAAACTTACATTACATCACTTAACACCAGGTGACCCGTACGCTCGTTTGTACTCCTATTCTAAAAAAAAAAAAAAAAGATAGTTAGAAAAAATAAATTTATTCATGAACAAAATGATAAGAAAAATTTAACTAATTCAGCTAACTTGAATAATCACGAATTGGAGTGATTGTGTACACGTAAGTTCAAGGAAAGCGTATATATTATGAGTTACAACGCTATATTCGAGTAAATTAACTTTGTCAATTTGCAAAAGACTTCCTCCATTAAAACTTGGGAGTGTAATATTTATTCAATAGCTCTGGTGATAACTTTCTGCGTCGTAATTGTGATGACATTATGTTAGCATATTCTGACAATTTGCACAATAATTTATGAGTAGCATAAATATTATCTATATATATAAAAATAAATTGCTGTTCGTTAGTCTCGCTAAAACTGAAGATCGGCTGGCTCATTTTAGTCTTGAATTATTTGTGGAAGTCCAGAGAAGGTTTAAAAGGTTTATAAATATGAAAATTTTCGGAATTAAATAAAAACAACAATATTGGTTTTTCTTTGATGTGTCCCCCGTCGCGTCGCTCAGAAATCAAATTGAAAGAATAGTTTAAAATGTATAACTAATTAGAATCTCTGTATCTTTCTCGCTTTCTCAGGAGGTAAAAATCAAACTTAATTTTAGCTACATATAGTTGGTAGATTAAC
>CATIXQ010000015.1:11878865-11912603 GCA_949711755.1 Leptidea juvernica | reverse complement strand
AAAAAGCCAATATTTATATATCGAAGTAAACAATGCTCTATCTGACAACATGTATCGGTTTAGCGCCAATAACTTATTGTTAAATAGTCATAAAACTAAATAATATATTAAATTTCTCTACTTAATATATTAAAACATAAGGTCAGCATATTCTGACAATTTGCACAATTTACAAGTAGCATATGCTAAATAACATAATATTATTTACGAAAAATAGAAGCGTATATATAGGTTAGATAGATATATTTTATAATTAACTATCTCAATTTGTACTACCTAATAGATTTAGATTAGGGAAAACAAATATGATTGTGAAAATATAAATAGAAATTTGTTGAAATCTTAAAACATTTTTTATCTTTATTTATTCGAGGGTTTTTATACCAATGTACATGTCAGCCCAGAAAAAACATTTGGTTTCAATAAAAGATCTATCTTGTAATGAATTTAATATTTAATTCGTTTTTAATCGCATCAATAATGCGTATTGTCGCTTTAGTTGTTTTTACAGATTCAATCCTACTCCATAGTAAAAATGAATTAAATTTTAGGTTCATTTTTGGGTTGAACCAACATGGCAGGTATGATTTTATATGCCCAACAAACAGATCAAAAAGCTTTTTAATTAATCTTTTTGACCGATCTCTTATTAGCTCCATAAGATCAGGATAAAAGGATGTACTTAATAAGCAACCATTTAAAATAATTTTCGAATTAACAAACATTATTTATGAAAATTCCTTGCTACAAAACTAAGTAAATTAAGTATTAAATTTAAAACTAAACTGTAAATGATCGCGCTCGTAAAAGAAAGATGCCTATACGAAATATTTAGTTTTCGAATCATTGTATAACAACCTAATTGAAAAAATAAAATTTTATAGTAAATAATAAAAAAAAATATGTGTAGTAATAAATTCAAAACTATTCTCTGGACTGATGTGTCTCCGAGAATATACTCACCGTTTAAAGACTGTTAATATGAATGTAGTGCTTCGTCGAACATTTTCCGACAGCTTAGTATGACACATTCGGTAGTAAAATGTAGGGCGATTAACTCACACAGATACAAAATTCTCTATAAATTCGAGATTAAGGATAGGTCTTCGCTGCGCTCCAAAAAGATACCGCAGACGTAGTCGCAAAGTGCAGCAACTAATTCTAACTAACTAACTAACTAACCTGATTCCTGCCGCCGAATTCCACCTTCGCGCAACACGCCACAAGTTAGGATATCATCCTCACCATCTGGATGTGTGGCGGTCCTCCACAGTGCGGTTTTCAAGGGGCTTTTCATACTCGTACTACAAAAACTGTGGAATGAGCTTCCTTGTGCGGTGTTTCCGGGACGATACGACATGGGTACCTTCAAAAAAAACGCGTACGCCTTCCTTAAAGGCCGGCAACGCTCCTGTGATTCCTCTGGTGTTGCAAGAGATTGTGGGCGGCGGTGATCACTTAACACCAGGGGACCGGTACGCGCGTTTGTCCTACTATTCCATTAAAAAAAATACTAATACAACGCCCAAGCGGGCGTTCTCGTGCCACATGCTCAGTTAAACTTTGCTTAAAATTAAAACTTAAATCCCGGGTTGCAAAGTAAAACTTTGTAAAAATTATACTACAAGGAGTAAGAAAGACACTGAGATCACGTCACATCATCAGTAAGTTTTATGTATTTTATTATTTTCAATGTATAATAACACGAACCGTATGTTACAAAATTTGAAAAAGATACCATTGAGTGTCAAGATACCACGCACACAAGCATCTAATAGTTGGCGTAATAAAAAAGCTATTGTTCTTAGGTAGTGCGGTATCTAGTTGGAGCACAACCGAGAACAATCCTTAATCTAAGCTATAAATGAATTGGCAGGGCCATTTCCAGAAAGAAATATTCTCAACAAAAAAATCATTTGAAATGAATAACGAATATAATGGGAATAGCATGAATATGCCACGGATAAATTGAGAATTAATTTCAAGATGTAATAGCCATATAAAAAGTCATATAGTTAAAAATAAATTTTTTATCGCTTAAATATTTTTTTTTAATTTAAATTGCCACGTCAAAGTAAGTTCTATTTTCAAATATTTGCAGGAATGCAGGAATAATAAAAGGAATCTCCTTGGTGATTGCAGTTCTTTAGACCAAAAGGTTTCACAGGAAAATCTCAGATCATAAAGTATATTACCCTCTCGCCGTCCGTTTATACAGAGATAAATGGTATATAGTTACACCGTTGTTCTATTTTATTTGAAGTGTGGCACGAAATACTTTTAGCGTAGCTTTTTCTCGGAGTGAAAATATGTTATGTGGAGCGAGCTAGTATATCGTGAGTGGTAGAAAAAAACAGCCAAGTGCGAGTCGGACTCGCCCATGAAGGGTTCCGTAGCAGCAAGTAAGTTATATTTATGTTTATGAAATTATTTGTTTTTGAGTTGATTGAATGAAAGATACTACTTATTAGATCTCGTTGAAATCAATTTTCGGTGGAAGTTTGCATGATAATAATGTACATCATATATTTTTTTAGTTTTATCAATCTCTTATTTTAGAAGTTACAGTTACACACACATTTACCAAATTGGAAAAGTCTCTCGCACTAACTATTCAGTTTAGAAAAAAATGATATTAGAAACCTCAATATCAGTTTTGAAGACCTATTCATAAATAGCCCAAACGTATGGGTTTGATGAAATAAAAGAACCCTAAAAAATACCGTTACTACGGTATTTTAATGTACTCCTAATAATGCCTGAGTGCCGGCAGAAGAAGACTTGAACAAAGAAATTCAAGTATAGCCCTATTGCCTTAGGGAGAGTCTTCGCTAATGACAAAGCTAAAAAACCAATTAATTAAAATGTTAAAATATTTCACGACTGAGATTCGATCCTTCAATCTCGCGGTGGTTTGGTTTCACAATCACATACTTTCTCAATATCTGAGTGTTTCACATAAAAACACACCTCATGTCTCCACAATCTTCATCAGGTAATAAACAATTAAAATAACCAAAAAACCTTAGTCAAAATCAACACAGTATACATATACAGCAAAGTATAAGTTTAAAAGTACATTTAAGCTAGCCATTGATCAAAAAGACGAATATGCAATAAGCTTAAGTTAATAAAGACTTTGCTATTGAAACAACCCAAGGCGTAGAAATACATCTTTTAAAAAAAATATTTTCCAGATTCAACCCAGGTGAAATGAGCTGGTAAATTCTAAAATAAAATAAAGTGCTGTAACGGTGTTAGTGAGGACAGGTATAGCTGGCAAACATCCCAATGGAGGTTCGGATATGACCAGCTAGATGCTCCCATGATGTTTAACGGTTTACGCCTTGACGCTCAGTTTACTTCGTAGATTTTTACCGAATGTTATTTACTATTGCAAGATTCATTTTAACGTCACTTCAAGACATGTTAAATTTGTCGACGGGTTTGCCTATTGCCTTAAATCATTTATACGTCTAGATAGAATATACGAAGTCGCGGGTAAGAACTAGTATCTGAGGGATTAAAACACGTGTAATTTCATCTGCAGTCCCACTGAAGACGAGATCTGGAAAGATCTTGAAACGTCGGGTTAAATAAAATAAAAATTTTACTTTCACACAAAAATCTAATGTTAAAACAGTTACAAATACACGCGTTTTAATCCTTTAAAAGTGTTTTATTTAAATGTGTAACACACGCGTTAATTAAAGAAAATACTAAGAGCTGCAATCCAATTTGCAAATATATCATTTGCAGATGGATTGCAGACGATTTTAACATAATGCTTGCGTTTTTGTGAGAGGAATGGATGAAGTTAAGCCTGTGCTATGGGTTACAAGACAATGATATATTTAATACAATATACTTACTTAAACATACATAAATTCATATAAACATACATAAATACATTTAAACATCCATGACTCGGAAACAAACATACATATTCATCATATAAATTGGTTGCACCTACCGGGATTCGAATCCGGGACCTCTAGGTTTGCAGGTAGGATCGCAAACCACTCGGCTATACAGGTCGTCAATATGAATATTTATTTGTAAGTTAACTACAGTATATTTATATATATAATGTTGTTTATTTGCAATTAATTATTTACTTTAATATTGTAATTGGCTCACACCGTTTAACGACGACCGATATAGCCGACTTGTTACTGACCCTGACTACTAACCTAGAGGTCTCGGGTTCGAATCCTACCGGAGGTGCAATCATTTATATGATGAATGTGGATGTTTGTTTCCGAGTCATGGATGTTTATGTGTATTTCCGTATGTTTAAGTAAGTATATTGTATTAAATATATCGTTGTCTTGTACCCACAGAAGAGGTTATATGACTGGTTTGGGGCAAGATAATTAGTGTAAGAGTGTGTGTGTGTGAGAATATTATTATTATTATTGAAGTATAAAATAAATAACTATGACAGCTGTGAAAACGTCGAAAAAAATAAACTTTAGAACTAATCTCTATTATAAGCTATTCACGCACACTAAACTAATATTCCTGGTCTGTTTTTATCGGTTGTCTTACAGCAAGAGACTCTATATAGACGTATAAATTATCTGAGACCTGTTCTACCAATCTATTACCTGTCAAGCAAAGAGTTTCAGAGCCAGGATTTTTTTTTATGCTTTTTCATGTCAGAGCACGGACGAGTTAAGTAAGAAGGACTCCGTGTCACCTTACATAACAATGAGGCACCAAAACAAACCGGTAAACGTGTAAATACATAGCCCCACGCATACACTTCCGCTAATACAAGCCGATCGGCCGCCATTATGAGATTTGCCATCGTCTGTGTCAGATCAGTTTGCGTCGCAATAAAATATTTTAAAAATACCGTCGTGCGTTGTGATAAAGTGTAAAAACAATGCTATAAAAGTATTTGTGGATATATGATTATTTAAGGGAGAAAAAATTGTGTAACTGGTATAGCCCGTAATCGCACACACACTAGCATAAAGGTGCTTCACTTGCTAATATCACGGCGCGGAGTCCTTCTTTTTTTACTAGTCCGTGTGTCAGAGTATATCTTTTGATATTCAAACATATTCTGGGTATTCTTTTAATAAACTTTGATGGAACAAAGTCACCTATGTTTGGATTGTGAAGTGCATATGAAACGTTTTTTCTTCACTTTGTTTCAGCTACTTAAAATGTAAAGTAGATTTTTAATAATACATTTAATCACATACAATCAAAAATCGATAAGAGGACTAATACATACATACAGTAAGACCTAGCATAAATACACTTTATTCATCTAGGACAAGTCAACTCTTATGAATGTTAAAAGTATTTTCTTTTTCTTTTAACAGGTTACCACCACGGGTTAAGCTTAAATGAGAAGAAGTGGCAAAACACTCATTGCCACTCTTTAAAAACACATTTATAGCTTTATCGTTTTACAAATTATTCTAACTACAAAAAAGTATGTAATCATGCAACAAAAATACTGAAGGCCTTAAACGAGTAAGTAGTATAAAAAATTAAAATGAATAAATAAAAACACAAGAGTCACACATACTGTAAAAAAAATAAAAAAAATAATACTATGCGAGCATTTAATTAGGGATACAAAAATATTATTTATAAAACTATAAATATTATTTATAAAATAACTTGTATTTTAAGTAAGAACATGAAGCTGAGTTTCTTAAAACAGGATCATCTAGCCATCACAAGTAGCGTCCGTTTACGAGCATGACGCATGGACCAGCCATCGCCTCCCTGGACCAAATTTTAGAGAATGGAACGACCCGCCCCACGACGCCAACACAAGCACAAAAGCATGACACACAAGCGAATATGGTGAAGCCTATTTACTATCTTATTTGTCTGTATACCTAACATCTTATTTACCAATACTGTACATGCTTTCGCAACATGATCCCAGAAAATGTTCAAAACAAATGCATAACGGAACTCAAAACAATCCTTAGACAACGTTTATGTGGTAAAGGATAGAATTAAATAAATGTTTTTTTAATGACACCACAGATTGGGAATGGAGCGACCACCGTCAGGTTATTTAAAAGTATAAATTTGAGTATATCGAAATTTAAAGAACAGTAGAAGAAGACCGCTGAGTTTCACGCACCCGTTCTTCTCAGGTCTGAGACGATAACTTTAGAATGGGTGGTAGTTTTGAATTATTTGAATTTTAATCAAAATTGTAGATATATATGACTATTCTGAAACATCACAGGAATTAGAGATGAAAAAAAGTTTCTGAAATATTTTAATTTATCTGTTGATAAAGGCGTCAATTCTAAAAACGACAGTGTATGTATTTTCCCAAGTCAATATATGAAACATACTTACATTTCGTATATTAGGTACTAGCAATGCCCCGCTGTTTCACTCGCGTAGATACCGATCTCGTGGTAGTGGAAAGCCAACTAAATCGGACTATAGGCTATATTTCTTGTGCACAGATTTTACAGATATCAATGCCCCTTCTCCCCCACCTAAGTCACCTCAGCGTCACCCACCCGCACCGCATTATATTATTATGGCGTTATTTTCTTTAGATTGATATTTCTAAATTAGTTATATCTTTTGAATAGAATGTCCGATTTTGATAATTTAAATAGTATTTTACATTTAGGTATTAAAACGGTCTTTAATAAAATATCAACACTATCATATATCAACACCCATCTCATAATGATCCCATTAAAAAATTAATGGGATTATTATTATATTTAAATTCAAATTTAAATACACTTTATTCATGTAAAAAAAATTGTTTCTTATTGAATTTACCGCTACTTCGTAAAGGGTTGAGCTAATGAGAAGAAGTAGCAAGAAACTCATTGCCACTCTTTTAAGTCAAGATGTACATTTTAGTTGTTTTACAAATCATTTCAATTACAATATATGCAAAGTGACGCAACAAAAATACTCAAATGTCAAAAACTGAAAGGCTTACACGAGTAAGTCAAAAAAAGAAAAAAAAGAAAATTAATACTTATATATACACAAGAGTTATTGAGTATAGTAGATGCATCAATCCACACCTACCGTAAATAAATAGAGGCATTATGTGAGCATTTCATAAAATAAAATATATAACAATTTTAACTTTAAATGAAATAATAAAAAACACATCACACCATGGGATCATACAGAGGTATTAATAATACGGTTTGATTGTTGTCGGGTCGGCACTTCAATCAAATTTTTAAAATGTAAAAGAGTAGTTATAGTGGCATAACTACCGTATGCCTATTTTTTTGGAAAATGTAATATATATTATGTCATTCAATGAAGATGCAGCTTTCTAATAGTTTTTTTTTTAAATCGGTTCGGTAGGTTGTTTTTGTGAGAAATAATTACAAACATACATACAAAAACACAAATTTTTCTCCTTTATAATATTAGTTTAGATTATATCATTCGGATTTAAAATTAATGTGAATTCACAACCTACATTTTTACAGTTATATTGAAGGATAAATATAAAAGTAGTTAATCTACCAACTATAGGTAGCTAAAATTTAGTCTGTTTTTTACTCCTGAGAAAGATGCAAAGATTGTAATTAGTTATTCATTTTAAACTATTCATTCAATTTGATTTCTGAACGACGGGGGACATATCAAAGGAAAATGCTTTTTGTTTATTCCGAAAGTTTTCATATTTATTCACCTTTTAAACCTTCTCTGGACTTCCACAAATAATTCAAGACCAAAATTAGCCAAATCGGTCCAGCCGTTCTCGAGTTTTAGCGAGACTAGTGAACAGCGATTAAGAAGAGACAGTGAATCGTTGTCTAGTATAAGAAGTATGCGATAAAATATGACATGAAATATGTTTCTATGATATAAAAAGGCATTACCTACAAAAAGGCAATAACACCACGAAGACACTTGTTATACAATAAAGCCTCCCTATTTCTTTTTCCGGATGTTCGTCGCACCCCCGAGATTTCAAATGCTGATGAAAATTTCTGTGAAGTGAAATGTTATTACAACTATTTCTATTTATACATATTAATGAAAAAAATTTGATGTTAAGATAAATAGTTAATAAATCATTGTATTTGTTGGATGCAATTACTAATTGTGACAGTAATCACGACCATCATATTCATGAAGCATCCTTACATTGTTGATACATCCAATGTGCGATAATTTATATTTATACAGTAAATTATTTATTACTTTTTCTGAAACAATTTATATTATTTAAACATGACTCATATATTCGATGCAGCACCATACAAACCAATTTGTTATGTGTGTTACATGTGCCATTGTAAAATTGTCTATTTAATTGAAAAGAGTGGCCATTGAGTTTCTTGTATGTTCTTCTCATGAGCTCAACTTTTAACGAACATATCAATTTAAATTCAAATTCAAATATTTTATTCAAAATAGGATATGACATCACTTATTGAAAGTCAAAAAAAAAACTACAACGCATTCCAAAATAAATGCCTCAGGCCTGAGAAGAATGGGCGCAACAAACTCAACGGGCTTTTTTTTTCATCAAAAATATGTTTTACAATTAAAGTAACATTTACAAAGTAACATAGTACAAACAATATGTTATGTTTTTAAAGTGATAACCCTCACTTCTAGGATTAATACACAAATAAAATTTGAAAAACAAAAAACGGTTAGCTCAGTTTGTTAGAGCACCGGCACGGAACGCCGGAGGTCGTGGGTTCAAAACCAGCATCGTTCATAAAATTTTGTTTTTCAAATTTTATTTGTGTATTAATCCTACAAGTGAGGGGTATCACTTTAAAAACATAACATATTGTTTAGATTTACAAGAGCGACATCTCAAGTCAATTTCCTAATATGCAAATATTGGGGTTGAGCAGATTATCAACTGTAAAGTAGATCCTGTAGATGAAGCCACAACCTGAGAGTTGAACAAAGCAAACAGAATTTTATAACGAGGCGGTACTCGAACGGTTAGCTCAGTTGATTAGAGCACCGGCACGGAACGCCGGAGGTCGTGGGCTCTAGGATTAATACACAAATAAAATTTGAAAAACAAAAAACGGTTAGCTCAGTTTGTTAGAGCACCGGCACGGAACGCCGGAGGTCGTGGGTTCAAAACCAGCATCATTCATAAAATTTTGTTTTTCAAATTTTATTTGTTTGACATTGTACAATTAAACTTATTATTTAATAGCCTGAGGGCGGTCGCTCTATTCCCAATCTGTGGTATCATTAAGAAAGTCATTTACCTATGTTATACTAAACTTTTTTACAACCACACAAACGTTTTTTAACAATTCTTTTGAATAACGTACTACTTTTATTTTGAACATTTTCTGGGATCCTGTTGTAAAAGCATAAACATCGCCCCACAAAATACTTGCTAACTCGACTTAGCCCAGTAGTAGGCATTATAAGCTTATGTCTGTTCCTGGTGTTAACATTATGGTTATGACAGTTTCTCGCAAATTCACTTATGTGCCTATGAACATACATTACATTATCAAGAATATATTGAGAAACAACAGTCAAGACGTTAATTTCTTTGAATTTTGCTCTCAATGATTCCTTAGGGCCTAGGTTATAAATAGCGCGAATAGCCCTCTTCTGCAGCACAAATATTGTATTAATATCGGCAGCGCTGCCTCTCAGCAATACATATACCATAGGACATAATACTATGTAAGTAACTAAAGTAAATTATATAATATATAACTATATATATTATAGAAAAAAACAGTAAATTTATATTTGTAGTGACGAATCGAAAGCGCTAAGTTTAAGCCTAATTAAATAAAGTTTATTTGACTTTGAAAATATTAGTATGTTCTGTATTAGCTGAATTAGAATTAGAGCGTGCAGTACTTACCAGATATTACTATCTGGAGACTTAAAAAAATAAAAAAGAAGAACATACTAAGTCAAGAAGTATTATAAAAATTACGACAATCCATTCTCATATGTACATATATGCTAACGCATTTTTAATCTCAGGGCCAAATTACCGTCACCTTAAAATAATTTTATAATATTAAACAGCTAGGAACATCTTTATGAACATTTTGCACAAAAACTCGGGAATATCATGAGAGCGTTGGAGGAAATTAGATGATCTTACAGTAGCTGGTCTATTAGCTGGAAGAACACGTGGAAGTACTGCGCTGTGGAGTTGCGGACTATGCGCAGTTGGAACAGGGTCACTCGACGAGTCATTTTCCGCTTACCCGCTACGACGTGCTACGCCTTTAAAGGCCGGAACGCATTACGGCTAGCGCGGCACAGTGCGGCATTATATTATCATTATAGAGCATGTCGCATTACAGCGATGCAGCATTGCGCGTTGCTGCATAGTTGCCTTATGACACGCAGTAGAGCGAAGCTCAGTGCGACCCAGCAAACGGCACGTCGCTTCAGTATGCATAGTGTTAAATGTTCAGCTTATACATTTTCAGATAAGCATGAAATCGTGCTGAGTCATTAAGAATGCGTGAAAATAAACAATGATATTCGCCTTCTGAATAGCGTTAACGTGGTATTCAGCAACTTTTTCTTCTTATTTCTTTTTGTCTTCCATTACTCGTTTTTCTTCTGCACACAATAAAGAAATAATTATGAAATCCTCGTCACTATCGCTCATTTTTTAAAGATGCTCGCACGCAAACAGGTACCATCGAGCGACGTGTAGCGACGCGCAGCGCAGTGCCGCTCTAATGCGGTCCGGCCTTTAAGATTAATTTGGAAATAGCTACACTGAAGCGGAACGCAGATTTCGCAATGATATTGGTCGATGATGCTCATTTAAAAATAGTGGACATACAACCTAAAGAGTTTATATTGCAGCAAATGCATCTCTGCTTACTCCTCCTACTACTCGTATTTTATTTTATATATTTGGAAAACCAAAAACTTAAACGATACTTAAGATAATTACAGAGAGCCAATTATAGGTTTCCACAATTAGTGCTAGAGTAGAAAAATTGAACTGACAACGTGAGCATATTATACAATTCGAAAATTAAAATTTACATTATCATTAAAGTTAAAGTTAATGTAACAACTTAAGAAGATGTAGGGTTATTAGTAAAGAATTTGTTGGCTAAGGCACGTCTTACAGAGTCTACGCTTCAATAGAAGAGATCTAGATTATTATCACTACTTGACAGATTGTTGAAGCTATTACTTGCTCGCCAAGTAAAAGTATTTCTTTTATAGTTTAGGTTAGTGTGATGAAGTCTTAGTAAATCATGCTGTCGCAGTAGTCTAACAGGGGTATTGAACTGAAGCATAGCAAGAAGGTCTGAACAGTCAATTAGCCCTTGGGCTATATTTAAAAGGAGAGTAATATCGGCTATTTCGAGACGATTCTTTAAAGGTAGGAGGTGATGTTTACTGCAAAGATTGAGGTAGTCATCAGAGCGGTACGTGACTTTCACACGATAACAAAGATGTTTGAGGAATTTCTTTTGAATATTTCCGATGCGTGATGTATTTAAAACATCCTCCTCCTACTGGTATTTAAAACATATTTCTTAAATTTTACCCACACTGACGTGAGAGCATTCAATTAAAACCGCTACATAAGTACCACTTATAGTTACTTGCAATTCTACAGCTCCATATTATATTATCCGCATTAATCTCGCTTCAATGAACGTATTGTGAGTTGAATTTTTACGTTCGTTCATTAGACCTATTGTTCCAGCATAACCACATTATTGATGAAATCTTTTTAAAGGAATGAGGTTTTAAAAGCCATCGAGTTATGTTAAATTATGAATTTATTTTAATAGATAATGTTTAACCAATTTGTAATGTTTTTAAAGTGATAACCCTCACTTCTAGTATTAATACAAAAATAAATTTAAAAACAAAATTTTATGAACCTTCCGTGCAAGTGCTCTGCCAACTGAGCTAACAGTTCTAGAGACGAATAGTCATAAAATCTTGTATGCTTTGTTCAACTCTCAGGTTGTGGCTTAATCTACAGGATCTACTTTACAGTTGGTAACCTGCTCAACCCAAATATTTGCATATTAGGAAATTGACTTGAGATGTCGCTCTTGTAAATCTAAATAATTTGTTATGTTTTTAAAGTGATAACCCTCACTTCTAGGATTAACACACAAACAAATTTGAAAACAAAGATAATGTCTATTTAATCTATTGAACACACGCTAGTTACAAAATCCGATATCACTTCAGGCAAATAATTTGATGGTTGAAAAGATAAATTTGAGATATGTCTTTGTGACATGAGATATGAACTATCTTCGTGACAATTTAATACAACTCTGAATTATGGGCTATGGTACAATTTTAATGTTCTTTTTCCTTGTGTAGAAGGTCGGATTTATTTAAGTCAGCATCCATGGATATTAATCTTAAATTAGATAAAATGTGGGTAAACGTGCTTCCTTGTGCGGTGTTTCCGGGACAATACGACATGGGTACCTTCAAAAAAAGCGCGTACACCTTCCTTAAAGGCCGGCAATGCTCTTGTGATTCCTCTGGTGTTGCAAGAGAATGTGGGCGGCGGTGATCACTTAACACCAGGTGACCCGTACGCTCGTTTGTCCTCCTATTACATAAAAAAAAGTGATTTTTTATGAATAGGAGGATAAACGAGTGTATGGATTACCTCATGTTTCGTAACCAATGCTGCCCTAACTCTCTTACAACGTTTCTTTCTGGATACACGGCGTAAGGATGCTCGCTACATAGTTTGGTTCCGAAGTTTCTTGAAACCACACACTGGAGGAAAGCCCCACATCTTGTGGTAAAAATGATATCAATCTTTCAAGTGTTCCGCCATAGCTTATATTTTCGTAAGTGGGTGCCATTTTCTTAACCTTACTTAAACCTGTTTTTATAATAGTTATTAATTGTGAAGATATTTTTTTTTATATTGATAAACTCTTACACAAATTATGTTGCCCCAAACTATACAATGTACAATGGGTACAAAACAACGATATATTTAATACAATATACATACTTAAACATACATAAATAAAAGTTAACATCCATGACTCGGAAACAAACATAGTTGAGAGAGAGTTACTACATAATATGACCCACCGAGAATCGAACCCGGGACCTCTAGCTCAGAAGGCAAGGTCACTAACCACTGCCAACCGCTATAGCCATAGGAGTTTTGTCCTGCGAAGGAAGTATTCGGACATCAAGTCAAACAGCACTTCAGACCAAGTTGCATGCAGCGACGTCTCTTTGCAACAGAAAGCGATAGAGCCATTTGCAGAGTAATAGATATTAAATATGTTATGTTTTTAAAGTGATAACCCTCACTTCTAGGATTAATACACAAATAAAATTTTATGAACGCTGCCACAACCTGAGAGTTGAACAAAGCAAACATAATCTTCTAGCGAGGCGGTACTCGAACGGTTAGCTCAATTGGTTAGAGAACCGGCACGGAACGCCGGAGGTCGTGGGTTCGAGTCCCGCATCGTTCATAAAATTTTGTTTTTCAAATTTTATTTGTGTAATAGATAATTTACAATTCAGAATTACACACTTGTTAAACGGTTCGAGCTGACACTGGGATTAATTAGACCAAAGGAAAATTAAAACTACTTATTATGTGGGCAGATAAGAACACTTAAATGGCCTGTGTAGAAGTATTGTAGCGGCTATTTTTTATGACTCCTGCTTTCTCGAATCGAACAGGCCTGCAAAAATATCAAGCTTTGAATCAGTGGTGGATAAATATTAATATAAAACCTAGAAATTATTTTGTTTGAAAGCATAAAATTTACTCAACATTAAACTTCTAAACCAGCGGGAGGCTCCTTTGCACATGATGCTGGCTAGGTTATGGGGACCTTGAAGCAGTAATGTGTGAACATTATTGTGTTTCGGTCTGAAGGGCGCCGTAGCTAGTGAAATTACTGGGCAAATGAGACTTAACATCTTATGTGTCAAAGTGACGAGCGCAACTGTAGTACCGCTCAGAATTTTTGGGTTTTTCAAGAATGCTCAGCCGCACTGCATTGTAATGGGCAGAGCGTATCAATCACCATCTGCTGAGCGTCCATAAGAAAAACTTACAAACTCGAACTAGCCAAACTGTAAAACTTGTGATTATCATAATTCATAGGGAATTCCGTAACTTATGTATATAAATGATCAAGAATATAAATATTGATTGACAACAGTCCGATTCTCAATTTTATTACATTTTAACTAAAATACTTTTAACTCACTACAATAAGCTTTTAATGTAGAACCATTCACAAAAGCCACTTTGATCGTGAGCGATGGGGGTTTTCAGACGCCCTTACCACTTTGACCACTATTTATTAATATGCAAAATATTTTATTGAATAAGCCAGGTGAAACGATATATATCAATACACAATTGTAACTTACCTATCCCGTGTCACACCCTTGTCAAACTCTGGTTAACCTCTCTCAAATATTCTCTTGAAATTTCCCAACTAATGCAATACTACACTAAAATTAATTTTAATTATTTACCGTCAACGTATCGAGGCTAATAATTGACAGTGTGATTTATGTGAATAGGTATATATTAATTTATAATCTTTATTTAGTTTTATGTACTGTGGTCCTTAGATTAAGGATAGGTCTCCGCTGCGCTCCAACTAGATACGCACTATCTAAGAACAATAGCTTTTTATTACGGCAACAGTTAGATGCTTGTGTGCGTGGCATCTTGACACACAATGGCATCTTTCAAATTTTATACCCTTCGAGTTATTTTACATAGAAATTAATAAAATACAAAATACTTACTGGTGATATGTGATTCCAGTGTCAGTCTTATTTCTGGTAATATTATTTTTACAAAGTTTTACTACGCAACCTAAAAATTTTAGTTTCAATTACTAGCAAAGTTTAACAGAACATGTGGCACGTCAACGTCACACATTGTTCGAGAATGGCTCGGGTACGTCCACTTAGGCGTAGTATGCCGCATTTTGCAACTACGCCTGCGGTATCTCGTTGGAGCGTAGCGGAGACCGATCCTTAATCTAAGGCTAAGCCTGTTAATTTATTGAAATTTGCCTTGTACGTGAACAATATTGTAACAGAACTAATTGCATAGATTGTCCATAATCCATAGTTTTGTTTAGATTAAACATTAATTTTTATAATGATATTATGAACTGACCCGACTTTCTTTGTTCTGTACATAATCAATAAAATTCCTAAAGAATTATTTCGTAAAATAACATGCTCCCTGTTGTTAAAATGAAAATTTTTCGAGGCATAACTGTCAAACCATGCGTCAATAAATTCTCTCATAGAAATCACGTCCATACAAAACAAATATTTGAAATAAAAGTAATTATGGGTCCCAAATCGAAATAAAAACTATCCAATCTCTCAAGTTGGACTAAACTGCACTCAATGAAGTAATCCCCATTAAAATCCATTCTTTAGTTTCATTCAGGAGTTCATTGGAGAAAAACATCAGGAAACTAGATTTATATATACAAAGATGTAATCAAATTTCACTTCTTCCTTGTTAAGTGTATAAAAACTTTAGAATCAGATATTATTGTTCTTGAAACAACTCTTTTTTTGTGCGTCAAAACCCATATAGGACGATTATTTGCTGAAAGTGGAACAAATGATCATGTGGCATAAAGGAGCAGTTTTTTTTTGTTTCAGTTCAGTAGTTTTATATTTGTATTTTGATCAGCCACGCAATGTAGCAAGCTGCACCTCTGGCAAAAGCAAATAATATTTCATTTGCTTCTACTTCAACTTCCATCTTTCGCCTAAACTCTAAACAAACACACGTCTAAGCTCTAAACGATCCTTTTTTATAAGAAGAAGTGACTTGCCAATTGACAAGTCATAAGTGATTTGCCCTACCCATTATTGCATTTCTACTTATTTGTGTAAACATTTTAGTTTTGTCATTGTCGAGATTATATCCATAACTTTTATTTTGCTTCTGATGACACATTTTTTAGTCTTTTTGACTTTGACTTGATACCCCAGTATCTTCTTCAGCCATTCATTGTTCTTCTCTAATTTTTTGCGAAATTACTTCATCAGTGGAAGTCTCTTTTGCACCGGATGACGGCTAGATTATGGGTGCCATATCAGCGCGTATTTCTGCCGTGAAGCAGTAATGTGTTAGAATTACTGTGTTTTGGTATGAAGGGCGCCGAAGCTAGTGAAATTACTGGGCAAATGAAATTAAACATCTTATGTCTCAAGGTGACGAGCGCAATCGTAGTGCCCCTCAGAATTTTTGGGTTTTACAAGAATCCTTAGTGGCAATGCATCTTAATAGGCAAAGCGTATCAATAACCTTCACCTGAACATCCTGCTCTGACCTTATTTTTATAATAAAAAAATTTCATCATAACAATACAATATGGGAATATTAAAAACAAAAACTTTAATCCAATTAATGTAAGCAAATGAGTTGCTCTTGCTGATATTGACTATTAGCAGCCAAATGAAGATAGCATTAGCATATAATGGAATACCGTTAATTTAACCATTAGCAATTATAACTAATATTTGTAGCACTAACTATATAAGTGCATTTGCAAATAGCCATCAATGCACTGTTACTGTTTGCTATTGCCCAGATAGTGTGAATTGGGTTTATTATAGAGCATAAAGATGAAATTGTGATGATTTTCTGTAATTTACATTCTTTGTACTTGTAACTATTTAAACAATTGACGATTTTCTATTCTCGGTATTAACTTCCTCTATTTTGTCTTCTCTTTAGAAGTCTTTGTTCCTATCTTTAGAAGTTTTTTTAATGAAAATAAGACATGAGATAAGCAGGACGTTCAGTTGATGGTAATTGATATGCCCTGCCCATAACAATGCAGTGCCGCTCAGGATTATTAAATAACCCAAAAATTCTGAGCGGCACGACAACAGCGCTCGTCACCTTGAGACATATGAGGTCCAGTCTCATTTTTCTAGTAATTTCACTAGCTACGGCGCCCGTCAGACAGAAACATAGTAATTCTAACACATTACTGCTTCACGGCAGAAACACGCGCTGTTATGGCACCCATAATCTAGCCGGCATCCGGTGCAAAAGAGCCTTCCACTGGTGAAGTAATTTCGCAAAAAAATAGAGAAAAATAAAAAATGGCTGAAGAAGATACTGGGGTACGTGTTGAAAAGAAGTAGGTATGTTGAAAGCAAAAAAAAACCAAAAAGACTAAAAAATGTGTAATCAAAGGAAAAAACAAAATTTCTGGACATAACCTCGAAAATGAGAAACGGAAATAAAGACGGGCAGGGCTCATGATAAGAAGACAAGATAATGGGAACAATACTATTATAATATAAGAGAAGATAAAAGAAAAAGAGATAAACTAAAAAAAAGATGGTATAATGATAGAGAAGTGGTAGACGTGATTTGGAATTGAGTTGAAAATGAAAGCCTGAAATGGAAGGGACTGGAGAAGATGCCTTTGACGACTACAAAGAGATCTACAAAATAGAAAAAAACATGAAAGTATTGATTATATTCATATGTTATAATATTGTACGTCTAAATAAAACGCTATTATTCATATTAAAACGAAATTTCATTATTACAAAGACTCAGTCTTAAAATTATTACATATTATTTTTAACAATTGAATTCAAAAACAGGAAGGCTTAAGGAAAAATATTAAAGAATATCCACTGAAATACATACATTTTTAATTAATACATAAGGCAATAATAATTATGTTTATCTCCAATGCTAGATCTGTACTGTCTTAAATAAGCAATGATGGTCTTCAAACACATGCCCTAATAAATCGTGGATTACCCAGACAAAAGATATCAAATCCTTACAATAATTTTATTATGTATATGACCTATATAGCTCAGTGGTTAGTGACCCTGCCTATTAAGCTAGAGGTCGCGGATTCGAATCCCGGTAGGTGTAAACATTGATATGATTAGGATGTTTGTTTCCGAGTCATGGATATCTATAAGTATGTACAAGTTGAGTGTATTGTATTAAATATATGGTTGTCTTAAAGGCATAAAAGGCATTTATTTTCTCAAAATTGATTCCTTTAGAATTCTTTTTGATGTCATTTCTTATACTACTAGATACTACTACCGCTTCGGAAACAAATGGCGCTCTGAGAGAGAAGAAGCGGCGCAAGAAACTCTCCCAGCATTCTCTTTTTTGCGCTCTTTTCAATAAAAATATACAATATTGTACAGTCATTTCTATCGCTATAAAATAATCACAATCTAGTCCCAGGCTGTCCGATCATTTAGATATTCAGCAGTGGAGTAATAGGATTTACGGCAGAGCCATTTTTTTTATAAAACATTTAAATTTATTTATAGATAATGCCTGAACAGTGGCTGGGACTTTATTGTAGAAGTGTATACATTTACCCTTAAAGCTATTATGTATCTTATGAAGCCTTCTAGAATTAGTTACAAGCAATCCCTTATTTCTAGTGTTATAATAATGAAAATCACTATTAAGAGCAAAAAGGTGACGTTTTTGTGAACATATATAAAATTTTCATAAATGTACTGACAATGAACAGTCATAATATTTATTTATTTAAATTTTTCTTTGAGAGACTGTCTATAACCAAGCTGATATATAGCACGAACAGCTCTCTTTTGCAGTGCAAACACTATATCAATGTCAGCAGCATGACCCCATAGTAATATACCGTACGTCATGATGCTGTGAAAATAACTAAAGTACACTAATCTAGCGGTCGCCCTTATACCCATAGTACAGGCTATGCCTAGTTTGGGGCGAGATATCTTGTGTAAAGGTGTGTCAATATTATTATTATAAGGCCCTGCATGTTCTTCTATAATAATACAAGCATTGATCTCGTGAGAAGTGTTGAGTTTCACGTTTCAATTCTCCATCTTCACTTTTAGAACCTCTAAAAAAAGAGAAAAACTTTTTGGAGAAGAGACTTTTTTCCTAAAAAAGATTATTCTATTATAATTACTATTCTGTTATAATGAACCACATTAAAAAAACTACGTTTAAAGAAACCAGCTTCGAAAACTATAAAGTATAAAATAACTTAATAAATATTTAATTTAATACTCCTCCTATGCAAACCTAACACATTTAATATTAATAAAATACTGTCATTTATATGTGGTAATATTTTGCACCATACTAAAGAAAAATCAGGAAAATCCGATCATAAATCCCAGCGTAATTGGTGTAGTACATACATAAAAAAATACCAATCGAATTGAGAACCTCTTCCTTTTTGAAGTCGGTTAATAAATGAGATTATTCTCTCATTCATTAAAATTCTCAGTATCAACTATTTCTTTTAGAAATCACCAATTTGATTCCGCAGAAACAAAAATAAACATATAGGAAAAGCCTTAAATAAAAGAAGTAACCAACACCGATGATAGTAATTAGTACTGGCTCGAAGTCCAACATTCCAATTAAGATGGGGAGCGTCAAAAGTCTCCCATTTCCACTTAGTTTTATTTTATTACAGAAAATATTTGCTCTTATTCGGCGAAATATCACTTTACCAACAACGGTATCCAATATCCACGCAGACCTAAAATATCAGATAAAACGTTGTAGTTAAGTAAATTACACTTTTTACAATTACAATTACTGCGAGTGTGAGATGATAACTGGTTTGATGACGATATAAACCTTGCGATATTATGCTTGTTTTACGTCCTTTTTCACTCATAAAGTATGAAAGCTGCCGATATAACTAAAGCCTTGATTGTGATAATATTTCATAATTGCTTTGTAAGATTATTACTTTTTGACCGACCTCAAAAAAGGAGGAGGTTTTCATTTCGTCGGTATGTTTTTTTATATTTGTTACTTGAAAACTTTCGACTGGGACAACTGATTGGTATGGTCCCATTGCAATTTTGTCCATGGCATCCATGAGAAAACCATTAAAGTCTTAAATTTGCTATACATACGTATAGCAAAGTGAATGATAAATTTACGAATAACTCAATATCGCACCAACCGATTTCGATGATTCTTTTTTTATTGGAAAGGATATATGTACTTCAAAAGTATGGTGAGAGTATGGTTAAGTTTTGATTACGGAATCCATGACAAAGTAACGGAACTCTTCAATTCTAAAGAGCAAATTAATGACATTCGGCCGAATCTTTTTTTTTGCTATTAGGATATTTAAGTCATCTACCATAATAGTTATGGTTAAGTAATTTTCGTAGTCGAATATGATGATCAATGAGACTCCTTAACGACTTACACTAAGGGTGCAATTTGTGGCAGAATTTAAAACTGTCTGTAATCAAATTGCAAAGCGCTTACGTTCATTGCTACATTGAAAACTTTAGTATATCTACACATATTTAGACAAATTGTCAGTTAGTGTACTTCAAATTCACTAAAAATTTAAAAATAAAAAAATTTGTCAAAAAAACAACCGACTTAAAAGGCACTATTCCAAAACAATAGATATTATATGCCCAAAAAAGTATAAAATTATTGCATATTTTTATACAATCTAATTCTAGTTACGATTATTGTAATTTTGGAGTCGGTGATCCAAGATAGGTTTGTAACTATATACATAGTTATAGGTGAGATGTGCTTGAGTCGTGAGGAGGCGAGAGGCGAGATTAATTAATTATATTGTACAAAAATACGCAATTATTTTTATACTTTTAAGGGCATATTATATCTATTGTTTTGGAATAGTTTTAAGTAGGTTGTTTTTTGTTTAATTTTTTTTTATAATTTTGATGGCGCAGTGCATATTAGGATAAAGTCCCAGGCACGATTCCCGGTAGGTGCAAACATTTGTATGATGAATATGGATGTTTGTTTCCGAGTTAAATACAGTGCAGTGCGAGCCGAACTTACACTCAAAACACCATTATGCAAAACACTGACAACTTTGCAATACTTTTATGAAATAAATGTTTATAATTTTATTTTTATATGAACAGTGAAAACTTTGGAATTCGCCATCTTAAGTTTTTTTAATTGTTGATAGGTATAATAGATATTCTGTGAAAATTTTAAATGAAATAGAGCACGCTGATAGACTGATTGAAGGATAGCAGCGTCTTAGCAGTTAACAGACACCATTGTCTGTTGGTGACGCTTCGGTAAAAGAACCCATTAAAATTTTATATTGACCAATTCTTAGTTACATCAGTTGGTGCTGGGGCTGCTGTTTCGAC
Organism: Leptidea juvernica; assembly: GCA_949711755.1. NCBI lineage: Eukaryota > Metazoa > Arthropoda > Insecta > Lepidoptera > Pieridae > Leptidea > Leptidea juvernica. The sequence continues at coordinate 11,891,453 of CATIXQ010000015.1, read as the reverse complement.
TGCCGAAGACAGCAAATTTCGTAAATATGTCGGTCTCAGTGAGTCTACATTTTTGTGCCTTTTGATGTCAAGACACTTGCCCCATGCGGGCCAGAGGCGCGGAGAATGTACAAAGTACTATCTTCGCGCCTCAATAAGGCTACTGGAAACCCAAGCACTGGCAGCTATTGCGGTCAACGGATTATCCTAGCTATCCAACGCGGATATGCTGCCAGTATTCTTGGTACGCTTACCCGGAACGACAGTTTTATTTTAATGTGACCATAGCAGTGTAAATATAGTTAAAAGATTAGTTTTGTTTGAATAAATATTATTATAATACAGATAACTATAGTTAATAACGGACAAAACAAAATGGATGCACAAATGAGTTCACAAGAACAGATAAAATGAATCTAAATTCAATATAATATGTGATCAGTCTAAGGTCCACCACACACATGCAAGACGACCGGGTAATTTACAGTTATCAGATCTCAATTTGTGGCCGAGTCAAACTAGTAATAACCAGTTTAAGTTACATCTATTTTATGATAATTACTGTGCAAAGGTTAAACGTGTTTATCATACATAATTGCTATTTCGTTATTTTCCAGTGTACGAACCAAAATTTCCAGGACAAACGATCATGCATAAGGGTCACCCGATGGTATGTGATCACCACGTAGTATTTAACACCAGATGAACTTATAATGCGTTGTATAAATGTTCTCACATACATATCTTATATCTTTAAACGAGCAATTCTTGTATATTATATATAATCTGAATCTCTGACACGGTTCCAACGATTTTTATAAAATTTAGCATACAGGTGATTTCAAGGGGCGCTAAATTTATCTAGCTAGGTTTCAATTTTAAAAAATGTAATCTTATCCGTGTTTTAATGAGAAACAGCTACAATAACATTCGAATACAAAGGTAAATTTCTCCGCTATATACAAAACTATAATAGCTAAGATGGGACATTGGGTGATCCGGAAAGCAGAAGAGCCCGATTCTAATCCAGATGTCATATTAGTTTTTTTTTGTTCAAGTATTGTACATTCTTAAAAATCCGAACAAGGCTAGGTCGTGCGGGTATTTATAATTATAATTATTTTAGCCCAAATTAGGCATAGCCTGTGCTATAGGTTGCAAGACAACCATATTTATTATTAAACATTCATAAATACATTAAAAGATGCCTTGGAAACAAACATCCATATTCATCATATTATAAATGTTTACACCTACCGGGATTCGAACCCTGGACCTCTACCTTATTATGTAGGGTTGCTAACCACTCGGCTATATATTATTAATTCAAAAACCTAAACAACATTGGTAGGTCCGTGGCGGGTTAGAATTAGTTAGAACTGAAGTCACCCTGACAGGAATAAAAGGTTTACTTATTGCGCTACTGACATTTCGTAGTAAATAGTTTTGAGAATCACAATTAAACTTCAAATAAGCGATGTAGTAAAATAATAATAGCACAAAATATTATAAATTTGTTCTACCACAAAAATCATATAGATCTCAGATATCAAAGACCTAGTGTGGAACGTAACAATTATTTATTTGCAAATACCAACAGTCAAATGATAATGTGTCCATGGTCGCGAGTGCTTTGACGGGGTTAACGCATTTTATACATAACTAGCTGACCCTGTAAACGTTGTTTTGCCATATAAAGTATAATTCACGCGATAGTTTTATAAGTAATAAAATATTGCCTATATTATAGCCTGTACATCATTTTGTTCTATTGTCAATAGTTTTTGCAGCGCACGCAAAAATAGGTTTTCGATTTTACACCTTGTGTTACAAAATAGCAATTTTATTACGGATCCCTTATTTTGAAAAAAAAAATATAGCCTATAGCCCTCGATAAATGGACTACCCAACACTGAAAGAATCATTCAAATCGGACCAGTAGTACCAGAGATTAGCGCGTTCAAACAAACAAACAAACACTGCAGCTTTATAATATTAGTATAGATAACCATAACATTACATCTTTTCTTGCTTAAATTTTATAGAACAACTCATATTTTGTAGTAAAAATGTAACTCTGCTCTTTTTAACTACACTCAACCCAACAAAGACGATGATGCTTACCTTTTTAGCCGTTTTCAAAAATGGAAAAGGTTCTAAATATGACTATATTTTTTATGTTACCTCAGATCTTTCGACTGGATAGGAATCCATTTTGATTATTCTTTTTATTTGAAAGCTGTTGCTTCCCGTGTGGTCTCATTTCAATGGTCCATGTCGTAATATAAATGTAAGAAAGTAATTAGTGTAAATTAAAATAAATATTTCAAAAAAACTGTTTCAAACATGCGGATACTACAAATCGATTTTTTTTAAATTAAATAGATTTTGTAGTTAAAATATTGGTAATTACTATGGATACTTATTACCGATATATTTCGTGTTATATATTAATAATTGAATGTCCTAACTTTTATGTTTAACATGACACTTACTTTAAAATGTTTTAGATAAAATTTATTTTTTATCTTTTAGTTATATAGCTTATAGTATATGCATGTTTGAAGTCTGTATTTTTTTGTAAACTATTTTTTACAAGAACTGGGTGTTAAGGTTTAATTCAAACGCCTGATCAGAGATTGATCTGTTTGTTATATATATATATATAATGATAATGGTCTCTGTTTGAGGCTTAATAACGCCTAAACCACTGATCGTATTGACATGAAACTACCATCATTCGATGCGTAATTTATCCTAGATGGTTTACGGCTACTTATTTTTATTGAATTTGTAATAAGATGAACAAAATTTGATTTATTTCCTTTTAAAATTCGCCCAGCGACGCGGGCGGGAACGGCTAATCTTTTATAATTGGATAAGAGGTTAAAGATTTTTTCTTGGTTATATTTCTTTAGTTATTTAATATACTGCATTTATTTTGTGTTTGTGTCAAACATTATTGGATTTTAAAGTTAGAACAGTTATATGATGCGTTAAATAATGGATAATTCCCAATTATACTAGTGTATAAATATCTCTATTTGTTTCCGTTTTTTTTTATTTAAATTGATTTTAAATAGAGCTTCAGGGTCAACTGATGGTAAGTTGTCACCGATGCGATGCTCTCCAACAACACCAGACGATTAATTGTTGGTAATCTTTCCGGTCTTTGAGAATGTAATTTTACGCCTACCTTATCTATTAAACAGCTTGCCTGAGGACATCCGACTAAAAACCAATAAATGAAAAGTTAAAACTAAATTTAAGAAATATTTATTGTCAACACTGCCTTAAAATTAAAATAAGATTTTTTATTATATTTTTATCAATATTTGTTAATTACACTTGTATAAAATCAATGTTCTAATAAGTATTTATGTATTACAAGAGACTTGATCGTGCAGACAAACTGTCCAAACAGTTTTGCGAGAATAGTCCCGCAAAACTTAACGTTAGCTTTTAAGATTCTTTCTGTAAATGATTAATAGTATAAATAATAAAAAAAGGTAAGTATGTCGTATTTAAGATAATGTTGCTAGACTCGACATAGCCCAGATGGTTGCGAAACCTAAGTGGCAGTGGGCAGGGCATATCGTTCTACGGACAGATGGCCGTTGGGACAGTAAGATCCTAGAATGGCGAACACGTACTGTTGACGTAGTGTTGGTAGGCCCCCCACGATATGGACCGACGATCTGGTCAAGATCGCCTACGTTGGATGAGGCCAGCGCAGGACCGATCGTTGAGAAGATCTTTAGGGGAAGCATTTGTCCAGTCTTTTTTTGGGGGGGAAGGGATGTTGCTTGAAAACTACATTGTAGATAAACAGTACTCCTCCAGATGGGAGATTAATATTTTAGTTTAAAGTAAAAATCGATCAAGCCTTGAAAAAATTACTGCACTGGTGGTTAGTTATTAGTAAAACAATAACACTTAATTATAAATACAATTTATTTCTAATAATACTTTAACAAAAACACGAACACGTACAAATTTCTTCACTACTACTAACAATAATCATTATTGTCTGTTGCAATTAGTATAATCACAGTTTAATAACAAAATACAAAGCAAAAATTAAAAAAATAATAAGCTTATTCTGTGGATAAATGCGTTTCTTCTCTCTTTAATAGTATGATTATTATATTATCTTTATAAGTAACAGTAATGCTTACAAGGTAATTAATAAACAAATTTATTACATACTAATTTCAATGAAAAAGTGGATTCAAAACATTATGTAACAATTAACAGACCAGCTGTTGAATAAAATTATTAAAATTAATGAATAATTAAGTACTCTAAACTAAACAAAAGCTGCAAAGATAAAAGCATTGTTCCCAACCCCGAATCCTAAGCAGTGTTCTACGTATGAGTTAGAGGCATGATAAATTGTGCAAATCCATAAACCCGAATTCTACTGATCCCGCCATCTGGCGCCATCGTTATTCTTAGGTGGCTGATAACTTTCGAGTCAGTTTCGTACCAATGCTCCTTGTTTGCTGATAACTGTAATAAAGAATTGTATTTTTGTTAATATAAGTATTTTTCACGTGAAACTGGAGACTTGTGTCTTGAAATGAAATTCTGTCTTATGTATTTCTGAAGTGAAACTTCTTTATCGACGTATCAGAGAAATTTTAAAACAATGTCGTCACGTTTTTAGGTTACGCGACTTCTTGTTTTTTTTTTATCAAAGTTTATTATAGTGACGTAAATAATATATTAGTTTGAAAGTGATGAATGTCTATAATAATTAAATAGATTTAATTTAATACAGATTTTTTTAATCCTTATCTACCCAATGTCTCTGAAGTTGTAAATAGAAAAAAAAATATATGTCAAAAAGAAGTTCCACTTCTTACTTGTGTACTCTGGTACACACACATATTTTTATTATAATCTTTTTGACACGTGATAGTGGACACAAATTGGTCCGTAGGCCGTCGTAGCTAGTTAAAATACTGGGAAAATGACTTGAGATCTTATGTCTCAAGGTGACGAGAGCAGTTGTTGTGCCGCTCAGAATTTTTGGGTTTTTCAATCATCCTGAGCGGCACTGTATTGTAATGTGCAGGGCGTATCAATTACCATCAGCTGAACGTTCTGCTCGTTTCCTTCCTTATTTTTATAAGAAAAAATGAAATACTGTCATAGTATCGGAATAGTTGAACACTACATCTAAGCATTAACATCTGTACAAATAAATTAAAGAGATTATAATAGTTCCGACGATTACTTATTATATATTTTATAAGCAACAAACCCATTACTAATGTAGGTAAAAAAACATAAATCCAAAAATATAATAGCCAAGCCCGTATTTACAGAACAGAAATAGAAATTCGAAAAATAAGTAGCCATAAACCAAGTCATTTATTAATTTTGCATCGAATGGTGGTACAAAGACCATTTTCATTATATATATATAGTGGTATTATTAAGAAAGTCATTTATGTTATAGTAACCTTTACTACACAAACGTTTTTAACAGATCTTTTGCGATAAATTTTTTCTTCCGAGCTATTATAATAAAAAAGTTAAATGATTCATATCTCACCTTGGACCTCGGGAGAATGTCTTCCCATACAATATCGTCAGTCTCATTCCATTCACTGTTGCTAAGATACGCTCCTTGAACCCTAACCGTGTCGGGATAGTTGCCTTTGAAATGTGTTGTATCGAGGCAGATTTGTTTTGCAGACCCGGTGAATCCAAGTTTAAATATAGCCCATTCTTCACCTGCGTACCAATTTGAAATAAGTTAAGGTAATTCTTTTTCTCGGTCGATTGTAGGATTGGAACTACTGTTCGGCTTTGTGTAAAATTTTACTGTTTTTTTTTGCTTACAATATAGCGAAGTGTCTTATTGTAGACATCAATCTTAGATACCGCAGGCGTAGTTGCAAAGTGCGGCTACTATACTACGCTCAAGTGGGCGTACAATGTGTTACGTTGAGGTACCAAATGTTCTGTTAAACTTTGCTAATAATTGAAACTAAAATGCCAGGTTGCGTAGAAAAACTTTGGAAAAATAATACTACAAGAAATTAGAAAGATACTGGGATCACATATCATCAGTAAATATATTGTATTTTATTAATTTCAATGTAAGTGTAATGTAACACGAAGTGTATGTTACAAAATTTTAAAGATGCCGCAATATAAAAGCTATTGTTCTTAGATACTGCGGCATTTAGTTGGAGCGCAGCGGAGACCAACCCTTAATATAAGATAACAATTTAAAGAAAGATAGATATAATCTATATTTATTGATTGAAAAAAAAACTCTAATAACTATAAATAATTTATTAATGGCCATAGCTCCATTCAAAAAGTGTGGTATCATTAAGAAACTTATTTATGATAAACATAAAACTTTACCACATAAAATATTTTATTTTATTTTATTTTATTTATTCGGGTCAACAAACAGTAGCACGCAGTGCTTAGAAAAAAATCAGTAATAATATAATACAGTAATACTATACATGCTACGTCAACCACATAATTATTAATTATAACTTAAATACAAAAGCTACATGTATGATTATTAGTTTAGTTATAAAAAATGTGTTCGTTTAGTTTTATTCTTATTATTCTACAGGTTTAGTCTAATATAGTAATATTCTTCTTAAGATAATCTATGACCAGCTTTTTGAAAGAGCCCACGCGAGTGGAAAAAATATCAATATTGCCAAAGCACGCATTATATGAGTGTGTCATTCTCCATAGTGGTGAACGCTCGCCTGAATTTGTACGACACTTTATAGTAGCAAAAAGTTTATGCGTTTGATGCCGCGATGATTGCATACATGACTTCTTACTGGTATTTTGTAACAGAGTTTACGAGTTAAAGGAATACAGTCGTATTTATTTATGACACAGATCAAATAAGAGCATAGCTTCAAGTTGTTTGCGCCTTGACTACAAGTCAAGTATACTATATTTTACAAGAAGCTGGTCATAAGGGAGGTAGCTTTTAAATTTATCACTTATTTTAAATTTTGTAATAAACTTTTTAATTTTTTCGTTGGGATCATGTAATAAAAGCATAAACATCTCAAACACAAACTAACTCAATGGAGCAGTAGGCATAACAAGTTTGTGTTTGTTTTTTATTGTGATAATCACAGCTTCTAGAAAATTCGATGTACTATCTGCTAATTTATGTGCAGCAATTAAATATTATGTATATTTCTTAAAAAAATTCTCCTAAATTTTATTTAGGACCTAGGTTATAAATGGCTCGAACAGCCCTCTTCTGCAGCACAAAATTATTGCCCCATTAAAGTGTATTTAATAATTTAAATATTTTCTTGTTATGTAAATACCTGGTACTTTTAGACTTCCATCTTCCCTTGAGTAAATAACATTAGGACGATCAAGTCTTCTCGCTGTTTCCCATCCATCAGCCATCGTAACTCCTTTCTCTGGTTTTATCATGTTTTTGGGGTGACCATAATGTGCATTCGAAAACGCTGCAACAATGAGTATTGTTAATTAATTAATTCATATTAGGCATTTAGCTGCTTAACTAACCAACCAGTTAGTTCAACCAAAGGGAGGCTCCTTTGCACAGGATGCTACTAGATTATGAGTAACACAACGGCGCCTATTTCTGCTGTGAAACAGTGATGTGTAAACATTACTGTGTTCGGTCTGAAGACCGCCGTAGCTAGTGAAATTACTGGGCAAATTAGACTCAACATCTTGTGTCTCTAGGAGATGAGCGAAATTATAGTGCCGCTCAGAATTTTTGGGTTTTTCAAGAACTCTGAGCGGCACTGCACGGGTAGTGCGTATCAATTACCATCAGCTGAACGTCCTGTTTGTCTCGTCCCTTATTGACAATTCATTAAAAAAAACCTCCAATTTGCGACCAATTAATTGCATTAATTGGTACTTTCTAATCTGTTTCCAACCGCCATTGAGTTCTTGGACCGATAAAAAAATTTCAAATGGGGTATATTTCGGATGGTCTCATTCTAAAGAAAGAAATATCTCCTCAATTTTAATTTTAACTGATGATAAAATAAAAATGGCCACATGAATGTTATAAAGATAATTATGTCAAATGTGGTGACAATATTTGTTTTACTTCGTTTTTTACTAGTTATAAAAAACTAATTAAAATGGGACCAAGTATACTATAATCACCAACCATTACTAAAATACTATACTAAGTCAATGACATTCTTAAATGAATGTTGCGACATTTTAGTTCAATGTAATAGTTCAAACTCTCGCAAATGATTATTTACAGTACAAGTTCAGGGTCAAATTCAATTTAAAAAATAATACAATTCAAGCCTTTTATTGTAACTGTTAAATTAAATAACAGTTCTACTTTATTTTTATTTTTATGATAATACGGGACGAGAAGAGTAGGACGTTCAGCTGATGGTTATTGATACGCCCTGCCCATTACAATGCAGTGCCGCTCAGGATTCTAAGGAAAAGCCCAAAAATTATGAGCAGCTCTACAATAGCGTTCGTCACCTTGAGATATAAGATGTTAAGTCTCATTTGCCCAGTAATTTCACCAGCACTTCAGATCGAAACACAGTAATGTTAACACACTACTGCTTAAAGAGAAAAAATAGAAATATTGACCTAGGTTTGTATAAGAATAGAAAAGTCACAGTTAAAACGATTGCCACAATAGACGTGATAAATTCATTCACTTTACAAAAGAAAAATACGTATCCTAGAAAACTGCCATCAATTAAAATGAAGAATCCAAGGGAATACAAACGTTGTATTTAATTACGTCTGACAAAGCCATTAGAAAGATATAACCGTTTATACGGGAACAATGGACCGGCTTGCAGCTATTCGTTCGGATCGTCCTCAGATGGAATTTGTGAAAGCACTACCACTTGTTTGTGCATAGCTCGTGAAGCTAACGGCAATTTGAGTACAAGTCGAGAAAGCGTTAATGTAAGACAAAGGCATCTTGTTGATTTTGTATTTTATTTACATCAACAGTAGACCTTTACTTTGATATTCTCTTTCAAGTTGGTTTCTTCATTATCATCATTTAATTAACAGTTAGTTTTGTTTTATTTGTATCCAATCTTGTTTCAGATATGTTCATAACTGCTAGCAGATGACCTCGACTTCGTCCGAGTAGATAAAGGGTTTTAGCAAGTTTGGAATTGAAGACTTATTCGCTTTCATTCCCAACATATTATATGAATCTTATTTCGATGAAGATTTCTGTGACAAACTAAACCTACTATTGGTATAGTTATAGCTCATAAACGTGAATTTCAGTTTTCCACAAATCCCACTTTAGCCATGGATTTTTCCAAGATAAAATCTAGCCTATGTCCTTTCCTCAGCTCAAGTCTATCGCTGTATCAATTTTTTCTCAAATTTCAAATTTAAGAGCAAAACAAACAAACTTACATTCACATTTATAATATTAGTAGGGATATTTAAACTTACCGATACACGAAGTGCCATTAAGCATAGACGCTAAGTCCACCAATTGGTCACTGGGGGGTATATCTGGATTCGCTTCACCGAACACCCTAAGCCTAGCAATGCCACCATCGGGGTAAATGTTGACGCGAATGTGAGTCCAGGTTTCATCACTGACCACCTGTGATATAAAAAAAAATTACTATCTAATAAACTTATTTTAACATAGTCAGGAGCCAGGCGTGTCTTCGAATAATTATGTTTGATTGTACGTATATATTTATTCAAAAAAATATTAAAACAACATCTTTTAAAAACTCAAAGTCCTTATACATGTAGTCGTTCGAATCTTAATTTTGATTATGTATTGGTATTTGATTGTTTGTTGTGCCAATTTATTACTTGTACCTACCTATTTGCATATTATTGTATAGAATATGTCTGTAATTGTATAAAGATATGTGTTTTCGGGTTCGAGAATTGTGTGGTGCTACCACACAATTCTCAGGTACTCCAGAAAACCAGCGCTGTAATATGTGATAGAATTAAGCTGAGGAGAAATCCCTTTTGAGTTTTTGTTTATTATTTCTTTTAATTCTTTAATTTTGTATAATATATTATGTTAAACTGAAAATAAAATTTTATTCTATTCTACTCTATTGTAAAGTAAATAGAAAGATTTTTTTGCAATTAAAACTAGAACAAGATTTTTAGTGTATATGACTTTTTAAAGATTGATTTTATATTTACACTAGCAGACCCGACAGACGTTGTTCTGTTCATAATAAAAAAAACTCTTGCAGATGGAATTTTGGAAAATCCGAGCTGACCTCTACTCGGTGAAAAGAATATTTCTACCAAATTTCAAGTCTATAACTCTAGTAATTCCAGAGATATCGTGATGAGTGACTATATACGTGGCAATCTCTTAATGAATTCTCTGAATTGAAAGACTGGACACCAGAAACAAACATAAACTTTATCTACACAGCTAGGTCGAGTTAGTAAGTCTTTTGTGGGGCGATGTATATCCAACAAGATCCCAGAATATGTTTCAAAATAAAAGTATTACGTTATTCAAAAGTATTGTTAAAAAACGTTTGTGTGGTAAAGGTTACTATAACATAAATTTTTAATGATACCACAGATTGGGAATGGAGTGACCGCATTCTGGCTATTAAATAATAAGTTTAATTGTACAATATTACTTTGTAAACATATTTTTTTGATGAAAAAAAAAAGCCCGCTGAGTTTAATGCGCACATTCTTCTCAGGTCTGAAGCATTGGTTTTGGAATGGGTGGTAATTTTTGACTTTCAATAAGTGATGTCACATCCAATTTTGAATAAAAATATTTTTTTTAATACATACCTTCTGATAATTCATTCTTGTATCTTCAAGACCAGGACGCAACGCAGTTATTGGTACGATTTCTTCCCATTTCTCAGATCTAAGTTTCTTAACCTGTGCTAGATCTTTATCAGTGCACGCAGATCCCATACGAGGAACTCTTACTGGAATTACTGCTTCATCTAGAAGAAACAATAAGTTTATAGTATACATAATAAAATTACAAAATTTTAGCTGTTGTGAAATCATTGAATTTAAATTAGACACAATTCATTATTAAACCACATGTAAAACTGGTTCTTGACATGTTTATATTTTGGAAATTATTCTTATTTTGGCGTATTAAGGCAATACTAATGAGATGAGGGAGTAACATAATTTAACACCATGAATTTTGTTAAAAATGTCCATGTTTAGTGGGGATCGTGTCTAGATAGCAGTTAAAATTTATACTGGTATGATTAACAGGATGCATAATTTATTTCAATATACAGAACCTTTTATGTGATGTTAATTATAAGACACTACAGTACTTGATATTAAATAACCAATTATAAATATTTAATATTCAAAAGAAATGTTTTCGTGTAAATATTGGTAATTATTTTTCTTTTAGAATCTTTTAAAAAGTATTTTCGTTACATTGAGTATTAGTTAAGAGTAATTTTTTTGTTTTATAAATACAACAAGCTATGGTTATTGATATTTCCGAGTTGTGATACATAGAATTACTTATTATTTCGAAAGAAATATATGAAAACAATGTAGCTCTCACCTTCGGGTGACAGGTTGGCAGCTTGAATTGAATACTTCGGTGCATAGTTGCCTGTGAAGTAGGCAGTATCTATAAGAAATCCTAAAAAAGAAAAAGAATATTATATATATAAATTCATATGTATATTTAGTAAACCACGAAAAAAATCCTAAATGTGTTAAATATAATATGAGATACATCTAACACATTTTTGTTATAAAAAAAAATATTATTAAGATTTCCGTTAGTTCTAGTAGATGGTATTAAAAATAACTAAATTAATTATAATATGCAGATCGTTACTAAAATAATTTATAAAATATAAATACCAGACTGTACAATATTCCAAAAATTTTACAAATTACAGATAAGGTACAGATTAAGTTGGTATGTAATCTGTGCTATTGAATAGAAAGTCATTACCAATAACTCATAGAAGATAAATACAAACGAAAAAATTATGATACATATAAAGAGATCGGCAACATACTATTTCATAGACTACAACCTAATACAAAAATGCAGAGAGAGATTTAGGAGAGAATTTCTAAAATCAAATTGGAAAACTTGCAAGTAACAAAACATCATCCCTACTAATATTGTAAAAGTGATTGTAAGTTTGTTTGTTACGCTTTCACGCCTAAACCACTAAATGGATTTTGATGAAATTTAGTACAGAGATAGACAAGAGCTTGGAAAAGCACAAAGGCTATATTGCGGATATCGGCTTGGCAGGTTTGAAATAGGGTGTGGAAATTTGTACGAAAGTTCGTCATAATCGAAGATAACACCATGAAACATTAAAATATGTGTTGGTTTCACAGCAGTTTGTTGTGTATTATTGACTGCAAAGTGAGTATGTTAAAAATAAAAAATGCTGCCCCCAGTAACTTTTGCACGTGCACGAAGTCGCGGGAAAAGCTAGTATACTCATAAAATGTTTTTGTATAGACTTGGAATGAGATATTAAAAAAACAATCGATTTAATATTGATGAAGATACAAAATCTATATTTAAATTTTAAATAAACAAATTCTATATTTAAATTTAAATAAACAAATTCTATATTTAAA
>CATIXQ010000015.1:11803705-11878855 GCA_949711755.1 Leptidea juvernica | reverse complement strand
AAACAAATTCTATATTTAAATTTAAATAAACAAATTCTATATTTAAAATTAAATTACCTCTGATAGTACACTTAGTCGAAAGCTTCAACAAGCACCAGTCGTGCCCTGGTATTCTTTTCCTTCTCGTCTCCCATCCGTCCATCCATTTCCCGAACTCTGTATACTTTTCAGGTATATTGATTGGTTCTGAATCTGCTATCATGTTCTCACATGTTGCAAAGAAGTCATCTGTTGCGAACAACACCTTTCCACCAGTCTGTTGAATTTATGTGAATTATTAAGACAATTTTTTCTTTCAAAATATGTAGGCATGGAGATCAAAAGTATATAATACATGTTAGTATGTATAAGTTATAGGATTATGAAAACTAAATCAAAGTGTAAGCTTTTTGTTTTTTATCTGTTATAAATATATGAAGATTAGAATAAGGATTGGTCTCCACTACGCTCCAACTAGATACAACCGCAATACCAAAGAAAAACTTTTTTATTACGGCAACTATTAGATTCTTGTGCGCGTGGCATCTTGACACTCAATGGCATTTTTCAAATTTTGTTACATACGCTTCGTGGTATTTTACATTGAAATTAATAAAATACAAAATACTTACTGATGAAATGCGATTCCAGTGTGTTTCTAATTTCTATTATAGTGTTATTTTTTATATATTTTAGTATTAGTATTATTTTATAAGTAATATTATTTTAACAATGTTTTAAGTACGCAATCCGGCATTTGAGTTTCAATTATTAGCAAAGATTAATAGAAACTGTGGCACGTCAACGTCAACATTGTTCAAGACTGGCACGAGTGTAGTTTTAGTCGCCGCATTTGCGATTACGCCTGTCGTATCTAGTTGGAGCGCAGCGGAGACCAATCCTTAATCTAAGATCTGAAGTCATATTATTATACGCCACTTATATTATGATAAAATATTAACAAAATAAATTTTATATAAAAACTATGAGGGTTTATTGTCAGTATTCTCTTACTCATAATAAACTGACTTCGATGATGACATAAGAAATATTATTGTGTTCGAACGAATATTTGAACCAATCTCCATAAAACTAATAATACTAAATGAGCCCTAATTTTTTATCTTGCTATTTTCTATTTCATTTTAATTCCAGACAAAATTTCAGTGCTTTTTGATTTTAACGAGTGAGACATGTGGTTCAATATTGACTTTAATTTATTAGGTTTTATAATGATTACAATTAGTTTTATAAGTCAAGGTTTTGCAATCAGCTCAATATATTGAAGTCAAACATGATAGATAGGTCATCTGAAATATCTGTTATATAATTTAAGTAATATATTTTATTTCAATTTAAATAATAATCTAATATATACCTTTAAACGAGCAATTTATATATATATTCTGAATCTCGGCAAAGCCTCCAAAGATTTTAATTGAAATTTAGATTTTAATCTACCTGTGTAGATTCGGGGGCGAGAAATCGATCGAGCTAGGTTTCAATTTTAGAATATGTAGATTTATCCGTTTTTTATTGAGAAACAGCTACAATAACATTAGAATGCAAATGTAGATTACGCCACTATTTACAAGACTAAAATAACTCAGATAGGACATTGGGTGATCCGGAAAGCAGAAGACCCCGGTTCGAATCCAGAAACCCGTTCTTTGTTCATTTTTTGTACATTCTTAAAAATCCGAACAAAGCTCGGTCGTTTGGAAATTTTAAATAATAATACATTAAAGACTTACGTGTTTTAAGTCAAGTAAAGTCTTTAAATACGTATCTTAAAGATTTATCTACTTTTTCACATACCTAGTCCAAAAATAATCTTATTAATCATCATCAGAAATCCTATTCGTATCTTCTGCAAACTCATCCTAACAGAAGTTATCCCGACAACCCTCTCGCGATATATTTTTGAAGCAAATTTAATATAAAAACATATATCATCCAAAACAGATAGGTGAAGGCGACTACCCATTCGTCTCTTAGGCTATTATATCAGACACATTAAAAAAGAAAGTATGTCATTGTTAATTTTATTACGTGATAAAAAATAATTAATTAATTCTTAATTCAGTGATAATAATAATTGTTATGTTGTTGTAAAAAGTAAATAACAAATTGTGAAGTTTTAAAATGGTAAATATATTTCGAATGAATTTTTCTTTCGTTGAATTGGCTTTGATTTGTAAAACAATTATTTTAATTGATTTATAATTAATCATTATTTCTAGATGTGGGATTCGTTCATGATTTAAAACCTTTCTTAGTGCTTACTTACGTCATTTAAGATTTTTTTTTTCACTGAGGAAAATTTAAATTTTGTAGCATGAACGGTGTAGGCTTTTTTTTGATGAATCAGTCTAGAAGCTATGTCTTCTATTATAAATGTGAATGTAAGTTTGTTTGTTAAGCTTTGACGCCTAAACCACCGAACAGATTTAGATAAAATTTAGTGCAAAGATAGACTAGAGCTTGAAAAAGGACATAGGCTATTTATTGCAAAAAAAAAATGGAGTGGTTGAAATCGGGAATGGAAGTTTGTATGGAAATTCGTCATTAACGAAGATAAAATCATAAAACTTTGTATTAAGGCACTTGATAACAAATAATTTATAAACTTTTGTTCGACCATTTTTGAAACTTTGACCTACATGGGGATGAAATGTAAGATTAAAGTTCACAGGGAAATATTATTAGAGTGTCTACAATAACAAGGGATATGCACTGTATCATAGAAGAGCGCAGTTTGTATGTGTATTATTTGAAAAGTATCCCAAGCAATAAAAAAAAAAGTGTGTGTGTACTTATATATTATACACGCAAGAAGTTATACTTCTTAGGCCTAACGGAGCAAAAATCATTAAAAATTTTCCTCGTGCTATTCTACGTTTTTAGAAAGTACAATTTTGTAAAAATCTTAAAAAGATGGCTTTGACAATTCATCATTAGATAATAAATACGGCTGTATGGGCTCGAACCCTTTGCCTGTCCTAATAATGGACGAAGAAACCAAAAAAAAAAACGAATGACGCAAACGCCACAAAATTTTAGGAACCAACTTCAACCTGTTACTTTTGTGTTACAGTGATGCACGCGCATCTTAAAATTTCACTCTCATCATTTTTCATAACGCGCCTATAGAAGTAAAACTTCAAAAATTGCCCAAAGTGACTATTCAACGCGGACGAAGTCGCGGGAATAGGCTAATAGTTTAACAATGTATTGATTGATAAATAATTAACATTAAGAAATCAAGTGACTTAAGTTATCCTGAGGTATTACTTACGCTTGCACTGGCGAATTCGCTCATCTCGGCAAACGCTGGCAACTTTGAATCAATCATATTCGAACACAGATAGTTCTGATCTTTGAACTTAATGGTTCCCGGGTAAATATACTAATGACTACAATTCACTTGCTTGCCCTATTTATATACCAATTGATAATTCATTATCGCATGAATTACGATCACTTCTGTTTCAATTAGAGTAATTGTCAAACATAAAAAAGTAAATTGAGTTTCTAAAATAAATGATCAAAGTACTATTTTTTAATCAACAAACCAAGCATCTCAAAATACATTAGATTGATTTCATGACGTCAGATGTTAATTAAAGAGTTTTAAAAATACAAATAAATTATCTACTAGATAAATAGGGGAAAAGTGCAATGTAATGAAATAAACGGACGGTTAGAAGGTCATTCGATTTTTCCAGTAAGTTACAAATAGATTAATACTAGTAAAACAATTAAGCTAATACCTGTAATTTTGAATAATATGGAGAGTGAATAATTTCTAAATTAATTCAGAAACAAAATTAAAATACAATTGTTTCATAAAACAACAATAAATAATATTAAAAATAAAGTATTTTTTTTCATTTTTATGTAACATTATAATATAATATATATATAATATTTATTGATTGAATATATTAAATATTTAATTTACACTCTGCAAATTTTACAAAATATGGTATTGAATTAGTAAATTATATTCTAGATAAAAATACTGAGTTACTTCAATTTTTACTTGCATCAGTTGCATATGCTTTCACAACAAGATCCCAGATAATGTTCGAAACAATTGATATTCAAGAATTGTTAAAAAACGTTTGAGTGGTAAGGGTTACTATAACATAAATTACTTTCTTAATGATGCCACTGATTGGGAATTGAGCGACCGCCCACAGGCTATTAAATAATAAATTTTGAGTTGATTGTTGATTGAGTTTGTTGCGCCCACCTCTTCTCAGGTCTGAGGCTTTTGGGAATGGGGGGTAGTTTTTGACTTTCAATAAGCGTTTTTATATCCTATTTTGAATATAAATGTTTGAATTTGACACAGTAAAATATCTTTAGTAATTATTATTAATTTATTATAACTATAGTCCTGTCGCGGAGTGGAAGACTTCCGTACAATGACCTCTTGGTCAAAAATATTATTGTATATTATTGGCTTATTTGAAATATTTGAAGGACTTGTATATTTTATTTCGTTTCTTCTTTTTTTACATGCCTGATGCAATTTTGTTAGTTCTCTGCCGAAAGCCTTAAGCTTAGAGCAGCTTCTTAACATCTGCCATCTTAAATGTTGTATTTTTCCGGGCCAAGGAGTATGTTTAATTCCTAGTGGTATGGAGGTAGTCTCAATATCTCCACCCCAATTGCATTTGCCTTGTCATCGACCACAAAATACTGGTACAGATTTTTGACATTTTATGAAAACCTGGAATTTTATTAGCTTTTTTCAAAAGGAATTTACTTTCAAAAAATTCATTCTTAGTTTTCTGGTAACTGGCCGTGCAATAGACGCTGAGCACCTTGTATCTTAAAATGCTTTAAGACCAGAGCATAAAACCAACACCATATTTCAAGGCCGTTGATTCTCTGTCTATCTAAAGTCCATGTATCTCCACTGCATAGAGCGATGGAGAACACAATTAGTGTTACTCCTCAGTTGAGTCATTGACATTTTAACCATGCCTATGCGTCCATGTATTTTGGGCGACGGTTTCTTAGTCTTGTAATAGGTCCATAAGCTGAATGATTGTGAAGCGATCAATCATCATGACAAACTCACTTTATGAATGGAGAGCACCATGTATTGATTAACAGTCTCCAGATATTGTCCAGCCCGTATAAGATTTAGTTATATGGACATATATTTGCCTGCGAGATCGAATCAGTAATAAGGAGATCCGCAGGAGAACCTAATTCACCGACATAGCCCAAATGATTGCGAAACTGAGGTGGCAGTGGGCAGAGCACATAGTTTGACGGACAGATGGCCCGTGGGGCAAAAATTTCCTCGAATAGCGACCACGTACCGGAAGACGCAGTGTCGGTAGGTCTTTCTAAGTCTCCGTTGTAATATGATCAGAACTTGGAGCCTTGTTTTGTGTAATTTTTTTATGAAAATAAGGGACGAGACCAGTAGGACATTCAGCTGATGGTAATTAATACGCTCTGCCCTCTACACTGGAGAGGTCTCATTTGCCCAGTAAATTCACTAGCTGCGGCGCCCTTCAGACCGAAACACCGTAATGCTAACAATGTTAAATGCTAATATTACTGCTCTACGTCAGAGAAAGGCGCCATTTTTGTGCCCAAAATCAAGCCGGCATCCTGTGCAAAGAAAAGCCTCCCACTGGTAAATAGTAGTTTTCGAATTACGTCTTCAAACTCGATTATTGAACTTATTTTTTTACAGTATAATTATTTCTGTAGGGCTAACAAAACTGAAACTTAAATTTAATTAACATTTTTTTTTAATTTACTATAATGCTATGTTGTACATAGGATATTTGTCCAGCTCATTCTTAAATCTTCACAAATTCTGAGGGGCACCGCAATTGCGCTTGTTACTATGCGACATATCTTGCTTAAAGTCCATGACCCAGTTACTTAATCATCCACTAAAAACAAACAAGACTTGTACACAAATTATTTCCAATAAAATTCCACTGTGGAACAATCTAGCCTGGATCGTGTGCAACGGTATGGTACCTTTTTAATGACAATAATTGCTGAAATAAATTCAATTATATCAACGATCGTGACATTGATATTTTTCACGATACGTTTAGATCATATAGAAAAAATGTTTTGGAAAAAATCACTGCCATGTTAGATAATAGTTTGTATTAGATTGTTAATCACTTATTACTTATTTTTGTAATTTTACAACATTCACATTATAATTATTGTTTTAAGTTAGTTATTTTTTTCTTATTTAAAATGTTGAATGTACCAAATTAGAATAACCAACCTAGAATTAGTATGTAAGTTCAAATCAATTGTTAATGTTAAGTTGAGTTATTGTTGGTACATCTAAAATAAATAAATAAATGAAATAACTCTACAACTGTGCTCGTCAACCTCAAGACATTAGACAAAATGTTAGGTCTCATTTGCCCAGTCATTTGACTAGTTACGACGCCCTTCCAACTGAATCACATTAACACTTACAGAATACTGCTTCACGGCAGAAAAAGGTTCGCAGTGATACATATAATTTAGCCGGCATCCTGTGCCAAGGAGCCTCCCACTGGTAAACCTTACCAAGTCATATCAAAATAATATTAAGTTACCTAACAAAAACATAAGTACATGTCAAGAACATGTTTGACTTATATTATGATTTATGAATGTCTGTGAAGCAATCACGATAACAGTATTTATGATACCACAACATTCATGCACCGAATGACAATGATATTTGGGTTAAAGGTTGGTCCCGGGATCGCAAAACCGGTTCTATCCACTGTTATCACCGGTTTTATCTCTAAGTTTACAAACAAATACTCGTGCCGAGTCTACATTTACATATTATGTGTAATCACTTGCATTCTGGAGTCTTCCAAGTATCCTCAGATGACCCAAATTCATCTATATGGATACTTACTCGAAACATACCTACTTATTACTTAATTACACAATATATTTTAACAAATCAAATCTTATAACTATATTTACAGTACTATGATTACATAAAATGAAAACTATCATTACGGAAAGGCGTACCAAGAATACTGACAGCATTTCCACGTTGGATAGCTAGGCTGATCCATTGACTGAAATAATTACCAGCACTTGGATTGCCAGTAGTCTTATTGAGGCGAGAAAATAGTACTTTATACATTTTCCGCTCTGGGCCTCACGGGCCAAGTTTTTCGACACCAAACGGCACAAAGATGTAAGACTCATTGAGACCCACATATTTGCGACGCTTGCTCTCAGAAGCAGCATCCTTAGCACCAACTGACGTAACTTGGACATGAGAAGGAGCCAGACTGTCGACGCAAGTCGCGTCCCACACCAGCGCCCTTCCCCGTGCCCAAGCCACCAGAGGCATTCCGTCAGGACGCTTGCTCATACCTTATAATTATATTAAAAAAAAAATTCATCCGTTTGCCTACTAGATGACATACTAAATAAAATGTTTTAAGCTGTGTTTTTTATTTCAATTAATAATTTAAGTATAATAATTGTTAATTAAAGATTCTCGATTGGATTTCACTCACAATGTGTGGAATTCTTCTAAGAATACACTGGGTAGTATAATTTTTATTAGTAGTTGAATATTCTTTTGCAGAACTCAAGATAAAAATCTATAATTTAGTCGCTATAAAGTTGTATCAAAAAAACTGAATTAAACACTCAAATATTAATTTGTAATTGTAATAATACATAAATAAAATAAAAAATAAAAAAGCCTTTTATTCCCATACTAAGTTACATAATTAAGTTGAGCTAAATTTAAAAATTAAAACAAACTTATAATTATTGTTAGTAAACTTAACTTAACTTAAGCCTAATATTATAAGAACTTAAAAAGAGAATAGTTTTATGTTAGTATTTTTTTTTCTATTTCTTAATAATAAATGTTTAATTAGTAGTATGGGCCCCTCTTTGGGTGAAGGCCTCCACCATTTTATTCCACACTATTCGGTCTTTGCCCAATATTAGCCAGTCTTTTCCAGCGTATTCAATCATCAGCCCACCTCTTACACGGTCTTCCAACTTTTCTAATGCCCACCGGCCCTTTCCATTTTGTTGTCTTTATCGTAAATAAGTAATATAAATAAATAAGTAATAATACATAAGATATTATAATTATTACATAAATAATGATGCCTTGTCCAGGCTGTCGGTAAATTGGGTACTAGAGCGAAGCAGTGATGTTCAACCTTTATTGTGTTAGGGCTCATTTGCTAGTGAAATTACTAGCTACTTATATAAAAATTAAATTACTTTTAACAATATATTTTTTTTAATGGAATAGGAGGACAAACGAGCATACGGGTCACCTGTTGTTAAGTGATCACCGCCGCCCACAATCTCTTGCAACACCAGAGGAATCACAGGAGTGTTGCCAGCCTTTAAGGAAGGTGTACGTGCTTTTTTTGAAGGTACCCATGTCGTATCGTCCCGGAAACACCGCACAAGGAAGTTCATTCCACAGCTTTGTAGTACGTGGAAGAAAGCTCCTTGAAAACCGCACTGTGGAGGACCACCACACATCCAGATGGTGGGGATGATATCCTAACTTGTGGCGTGTCTTGCGAAGGTGGGATTCGGCGGCAGGAATCAGGTTAAACAGCTCTTCGGTGCTATTAATCAAAATATTTTTTAATTAATTTTTGCACAGTTGAATAAGGTTCATTATGTATTATTATTTCAATACATATTATAAAACAAAGTTCTCAGCCACGTCTGTCTGTATGTCTGATAAAATCAAAAACTATTGCACCGATTTTCATGCCGTTTTCCTCAATGGAAAGCGTGGTAATGATCGTTATAGGATGGCTCTCGAGCAAGATTTTTGTTAAGTATTTGTAAACATATTTGTTTAAATTTTGTTTTATTATTATCATTTATTTATTACAGCTTTGACCTTACAATAACAAAAAAAATAGTCCCACAAAACCATGTTTATGGTTTGTCTGTGGCATCAGCGCAATCTTAACATTTAGTAAATAGATGTAAAGTTATGGGGTTTTTTTTATAAATGTGGCGATGAAAATTGTAACATAATATTGTTTAACATTACTAAGGACTATACTTATTTGAATGATAATATATAATGTGTTTAATAAACGATATTTGTTGGAGGTGTCAGTAAAAAATAAGCCACCTTTTGGATATAACACAATAATATTATATGGTGGAATTGTGTATCTTATATTGATCTCACAAATAGAATTAGAAAAACAAAATTTACGAACGATGCCGGGTTCGAACGGCCACGACCTCCGGCGTTCCGTGCCGGTGCGCTAACCAACTGAGCTAATCGTTCGCGTACCGCCTCGTTATAAAATTCTGTTTGCTTTGTTCAACTCTCAGGTTGTGGCTTCATCCACAGGATCCACTTTACAGTTGATAACCTGCTCAACCCCAATATTTGCATATTAGGAAATTGACTTGAGATGTCGCTCTTGTAAATCTAAACAATATGTTATGTTTTTAAACCTGAGAGTTGAACAAAGCAAACAGAATTTTATAACGAGGCGGTACTCGAACGGTTAGCTCAGTTGGTTAGAGCACCGGCACGGAACGCCGGAGGTCGTGGGTTCGAGTCCCGCATCGTTCACAAAATTTTGTTTTTCAAATTTTATTTGTGTATTAATCCTTGAAGTGAGGAATATCACTTTAAAAACATAACATATTGTTTATATTCATCTACAGAAAAGTCCGCGATGGCACATGTCTATATCTTCAGACTAACATACTATATCCATTGCATCATTTTTAACTTATTAAATAATTGTAACACATTTCCGAAGGCTTTAGATTCCATTATCCCCAAATTCTTCCATAATTTTTTTTCTATTGAAAGTAAGGCAAAGCTTTTATTATTTTTAAAAATAATCATGATAATAAGTATAGGTTCCTACGTTGCATTTGGGAAATAATTAGGCATGTACAATCATTCCAAATTTCAATAATGCAAATGAAAACCAATTCTGTATTAATTACTGAACAACGAGCCTGCTAAGAAATAATGAAGTCGTTAATGAATGTACATTTATTATCGTCTTTTGTTTCCTTTTTCTGAGTGATTGATTCATAGCCATTTTGGTAATATTTTTTAATTTAAGTTAAAATTTCTTTAGTCGTGACCACTTCATTTTTGAGTCGTATTAGTTTTAGTAGTTATTTATAAAGTCAAATAATAACAAATTATCAACAATAGCCCATTTATAAGCGAGCCTTAGTATTTTCTTTGATTAACGCGAGTGTTACACATTTAAATAAAACACTTTTTAAATATTAAAACGCGTGTAAATGTTTTTAAATTAGATTTTTGCGTAAAAGTTACATTTTTTATTTTAGTTAACCCGACGTTTCGAAACCTTTCCAGATCTCGTTTTGAGGGCACTGCAGATGAAATGAGTCAAAGATAGTATTTGTCATATTTATCATTATGAAGTTTAGCGCCATTTATTGCCTCGGAGGCTTAGACTGGTATTTGCTATAGTGCCACGTCAACCAGCCTATCGGCCAAATGTAACAGACAGAATTTGCAGGATCCTAAAACGAGCTTCAGTTAATACCATTATCAAGCCACTCATTCTTGAGACCAGCAAAGTGTAATATTCCACTGCAAGATGCGGGTGTATAAACTGGACTGTGACTGTAGCCTGTCTTACATTGGGCAAACCACTCATTTCACTCGCGATACACTCCTTACAGTGTTGTCCCATGTTTACTTCTCAAAATATTTGTGTAGTTAAAAAAAAAATAATAAATCCATTTAATTCCGAACTAAAAAACATTTAACATTTGAATAACCAATAATCTTAAGCTAAAAAGTATAAACTATAAAATGTCTCTTGATTAGGCGTGCCGATTGCCAAAGGCCTCCTTCAACGATTTCCACTCTTGTCTGTTTTGGGCAACTCTTCTCGGGTCGTCTCTTAGGTCCTGCTGTCAATTTTATTTCATCTTCCCACCTTGTGTGCTGTCTTCCTCGTTTTCTTTTGCCATCTCTTGGGTACCATTCGGTAAGTCTTTTGCTCCATTTCCCCACTTTATCTCGCATCATATGCCCTGCCCATCTCCACTTTTTTTCGTCGATTCTTTTGAGTACGTCGGTAAATTTCGTAATTTTGAGTTTAAAAATACATGTAGCCAAATTAGAGCAACAATATTACTAATCGGCGAGTAAAATAACATTTGACGCAGAGTATTAGCTGATACAGTAGTAGACAAAGCAATTACAAAACGTATATTTGAATAAGTCGAGTCTTTTAGGAATTGATAGCATTGCGATTGGGAACTACCCTCGTAAAATATATAGTTTTGCTCATTAAAGTGTCAAATTTATTGATAAATGTAGTTTCGTACCCGATTAAAAGTTTTTTATATTCATGGTTTATACTCTTTATACCGTGGTGGCTGTTTGTGTGTGGCTGCGCGGTGCATTTGTGAGTTTCAATTTATCTAAGACGACATTTTCTGTCGCCAATAAAGCAAATGTGCAAGTATTACGAGCGCAGTCACGATGCCGCTAACAACGTTGGGTTTTTAAGAACAATTTCGAAAATGTGTGAGAAGAACCGAACAAAAAAGGCACGTCTGAGATCCACACTTATATTATTTATAAAAGAACAACAAAGTAAACTTTTATTTTTTTGCAAGTCTTGTACCAATTTTTTGACGACTGATATGAGCCAATGTCTATCTCCTGAGCTTTTCTTATTATTGTAGGTAGCTTCTTCTTTTTCCTTTTCTAGAACTACTTTTTAAAGTGTTCTCAAAGCCATCAATGACTCTTTTTGTTTTTGTCGAAAGCTTGATGTTACAATTTTTCACAAATGTGATCAGTAAATGTTTTATAATCTATTGTATTCACAAATTGAGAATAACTGCGCCTCAATACTTCCATAGTTGGCATTAATTAAGTGTAAGCCGTCCGGACTTATGACTCTCGAAAGTGCCACGTAAACTTGCAACACAAACACTATTTGCATAAATAACTTTGTAATCTTATATATTATATAATAATAATAATATTGACACACTTTTTATCTTGCCCCAAATTAGGCAAAGCCTGTGATATGGGTTGTAGACAAGTATATATTCAATACAATATACCTACTTAAACATACATATAAAGAACTATGACTCGGGAACAAACATCCATGTTGATCATATAAATGTTTGCACCTGGTTGTTGGGACCTCTAACTTATGAGGTAGGGTCGCTAATCACTGGGCTATATAGGTCGTCATATGGGATATATATAAATATATATATGAGATTACAAAGTTATTTATGCAGTTGATGTATCTAGAAAACTGGACCGGACTGAAGTTGCAATATTAGTATTTTCTTGGTTTTTTACACTAAACACTTACCCCCTTATTCATAATGGTCCGCTAACTTTAAACAGCCGCTAAGGAGTGTTTCGTTTCTCATTCTGACTTAGGTCAATAGAAGAAGACAGAGTGAGAATTAGCAGTGCTTTAAGTTTGCAGACTATAATGAATAAGGGGGTTATTGTATTCTCAATTTGAAGATTTACCCGTCCAGGTTCTCGTACAGAGGGCACATCGACCAACTCGTCCTATATTTGGAATCAAATCATCTTGAGTCTCTTGGGGTATTTGAACTGTATTATTTTATATATGTCGGAGGAAGCTATAAGTCTTGTTGATTGTTGTTTGTGTGCATAACGCGCAATATTACTTAATCACATTTTAACTACTTTTGAATTCTGTAAGAAGTCACATTTTTCTATAGCTATAAAACCTTATTAATATGAATATTGTAATGAATCTAAAAAATACACTATTATTAATACATCGTTCAAAATAACAACGAATTACAAGAACTTTTATATTATGTTACTTGCTGCTACGGAATCCTGAATGGGCGAAGCCGACTCGCACTTGGCCGCTTTTTATTAATGGATACTATAGCAGTACGTATAGAATAATTCTTGAAGATATTTTTTCCAGACTCTCCATTTCTTTTCTGGATTCGATAGTACACACAAATTTGCGATTGTGACCTTATGTTAAGTGATCACTCATACCTGTAATTCGTAGCAAGATCAAGAATACAGTTTTTTAGCTAAAGTTATGTAAATAATAATTGAGCATAAGTTATTTTTATCATAATTCTACTTAGTCTATATTTTGCGTAAGTATTAAAAATTAAGATGTCCATAGAATTTTTTTAGAGGGGGCAAATGGGCAAAAGGCTCACGGGTGGGAAGAGGTGTCAAGAGATGCGTTGCCGTCCTTTAACGTGATGCCTATGCACTTTTTCGTGGGAGACACTGGTTTCTTGATTGTTTTCCATCCCAGCGTCGGCCTCCCTCATATTTCTCCGAAAAGATCTTTCCCTTGCTTTCGTCATCCAAGTCGCTGCTGCTACATTTTTAATATCATATCCATGTTTTTATATAACGATTCTTAAAATCTGAATCATGAATACCAGATATACAACATTACTAATCTAAAAGAAACTAGATCTTGAGACACATCCTTACGCATAGCCAAGGAATTATTTAAAAATGGTCAAATAAAATATATACGCTTTTATATTTACAATAAACGAATAAAATGCGTGTATCCACATCACTACGTGATATATCTTCTCTTTTAGATTAATAAATCTATTAAACTGTGAGTTTTATTAAATATCAGATTCGATAGATATTTAAATATTATAATTAGTATTTCACACATTACTGCCACGAAAGCTTGCACGGAAAAAATGTAGGAAGTTCATAATATCAGTGTTAGGAATATACATCCTAACTGAGAACGTTCCTTTTTGCGAATAGCGCTGCCTCGTTTATCATTCTAAGTTATTAAATAATCTTTCCATGTTTTATAGCATAAATATCTTTTTCTTTATTCTTTTTTAACATTTGTATTGTTATTTTTTCTTTTCTTCGTCTAATGTTAATTGTTTATATCTTTTGTATTTGTTAAGGTAATTGTATTTTTGGGAGTTCTCGCAAATAAACATTTTTATTATTATTATTAAAAACATAGCTACGTACATTGCAATAATCAAAACGTGATAATTATGTTACAATGATACCAAAACAAAAATAATTTTCGCTTAAAGTGTGCGTAAGAATTCATAATGTGATCCCTTAGGTATTCGAGGTTGAAATGTAAATTAAGGAAAACGGGTCAGGGAAAATGTTTCAGAATTAATTAACTTGCTGTATTAATAACTGCCTTTTGTTATGTTTATAAGAGCTTTGATATGTAGGCGGTTTTGTTTTGTTTTACATTTCTGTCAAGTTTTACTGTTATTCTTGTTCTTATTGTTCACAGCGATATGGTTACATATTGTAACGTGTCGGGACTACAGAGTTGGGAAAACTCCAGTACAATTCAGCAAATAATTTATTATTCGAGGACTCAGTACAATACTTCTAACTCGGTTTCAATAACTCGTTACACTCAAGTATAGATCGCCAATAACACACTACTAGTTCTATCACATTGAATATTCACTTTGCGAGCTCAGTTAATAATCATCATCTTTATCATCAGCCGGAAGACGTCCACTGCTGGACAAAGGCCTCCCCCAAAGATCTCCACGACGATCGGTCCTGCGCTGCCCTCAACCAAACGGATTCCAGGGATCTTGACAAGGTCGTCGGTCCATCCTGTGGGGGCAGAATAAGACTAATGAATCAGTTAAAATAATGGACATTCAAAAACATTTCGTAATATCTACTAAAATTGTGTGAGTTTAATTATAATTTTAAATTAAATAGAAATGGATACACAACGTTATGATCAACAGAGATGGTGCTGTATTTATCAATATAAGTGCAATCATTCCGATGATACTACCAGTGCTCCCAGCGCACTACTAATGCGCATTTCATTATCTTTGTAACATAAAAAAAAAATGTGCGTCCTTCTGCAAATATCCCTTAATCCAGTAAAACCCGGAACGCTTTATCGTTTTGCACCCTGAGGGCGTTATACTCTTTTCAAGTATAGTGGCCCACAGACTGCAAGTGTAAAATGTTGATAAAAAAGTTTTTAAAAACGTAATTTTCACGGCTATAGAATAGCGGGACCAGATTGCCAGTGGGAGGTTCCTTTGCACTGGATGCCGGCTAGATTATGGGTACCACAGCGACGCCTATTTCTACCGTGAAAGAGTAATGTGTAATCATGACTGTGTTTCGGTCTGAGGGGCGCCGTGTGAAATTTCTGGGCAAATGAGACTTAGCATGTTATGTCTCAAGGTGTCGAGCGCAGTTGTAGTGCCTCTCAGAATTTTTGGCTTTTTCAAGAATCCTGAGCGGAACTGCATTGTAATGGGCAGGGCGAATCAATTACCATCAGCTGAAAGTTCTGCTCACCTCGTCCCTTATTGTCATCATTCTAAAAAAAAACTTGCAAATCTTCTTGATAACATGTTCATTCTCACTGATAACTCTCTTCGCTCACTATTTAGGTCTAAATAGGTATTTAATTATTTCCACTATTTGAAGTGTGCAGCTTTAATGCTGATACACACTCCTTATTGATGTAATAAAAACCATGACGTGTTCATTGCATTCAAATGCTTCATTGGAAGCAGTTTTCCCATATCTCAATCAATCAATCAATCAAATTCTTTATTTGTGTAAAAAAGGTGGTATGTTACGATGGCACACTCTTAAAGTTTCACATGTTTCGCCAGGTTTTTACTACAAGGCATGCAAATTAATAACTGTATTATACAGTTTTTTTTTTATGGAATAGGAGGACAATCGAGCGTACGGGTCACCTGGTGTTAAGTGATCATCGCCGCCCACATTCTCACCATATTATACCACAGTAAATGGTATAAGTTATTAAACACATAACAAAATTAGATGATGAAATGTATCTGCATCAGGAGCAATAAAATTTTAATTAACATAATAATAAAAAATAAAATAAAAAATTACAGACTAACATAATAATAAAATAATTAATAAATATTGTTTAATTAATTGTTAATAAAAAGGTTCACATTTCATGTCATCACATTACTCTCATTCAGAAATTCATTAGTCGTATAAAATAATCGCTCACTTAACCAGTGTTTAAGTTTTCACTTAAGAAGTCTTTTATTTAATCATTTTAAATTAATGGACAGTTTATTGTATATTCTGACAATAGTCAGCTCATTGCTATCAGTAGCAAGACAGCTTTTGTCATACTGCAAGGTCAGTGGGATTTCGTCGAAAATTAGTCTATTTGGATTCCGGACCGACATTCAATAAGAAGTCTCGTGTCGTCAGCATAACTGACGATAGCCCCATCTATATAACAATAGACTCTTGCAAAACTTACCCATTCTATAAGGTCATAAAGGTTGAAAAGCGAAGGTAAAGTTAATCAGGATGGATTGTTGTCTTACCCCGTATTCCAATCGATACGATCTTGATAAGGCTCCACCCCATTTTACATTGTTGACCTGATTTGTATACTTTAAAATATTTATGACTTCATTTTATGTTGCTGTTGAGTAAGTTTCCCATAATAAGTCGTAAGAAACCAGGTCAAAGTCTTTTGCAAATTTCAGAATATAGAAAACAACTCTTTCAATTGACAATCTCGATCTGTAACCAAACTGGTCATTAATGTTTGCTTCAATATCAACCCCATCAGGTGCTCCTCAGGGATCTTTATTCTTAAATTGGATGAATTCAAATCACAAATGAATATAAGCTCAACCTGATCGTGGAATGTACTCTTAAGTCTACCTTCCCCAACACATTTTTCAAAATTTTCCTAATTTATTTGAGGCTAATATTATAGCGCACGGTTTAACAAAATTATTATAATACTACCCAATGTCCAAGAATTTAGAGTGCGGGGAATAACCATAATAATAATTTTACCAGTGGGAGGCTCCTTTGCACAGGATGCCGGCTAGATTATGGGTACCACAAGGGTACCTATTTCTGCCGTGAAGCAGTAATGTGTAAGCATTACTGTGTTTCAGTCTGAAGGGCGCCGTAGCTAGTGAAATTACTGGGCAAATGAGACTTAACATTTTGTCTCAAGGTGACGAGCGCAGTTGTAGTGCCGCTCAGAATTTTTGGGGGTTTCAAGAATCCTGAGCGGCACTGCATTGTAATGGGCAGAGTGTATCAATTACCATCAGCTGAACGTCCTGCTCGTCTTGTCCCTTATTTTCATAAAAAAAACATATTGGAATATGAAATTAAAAAAGTAGTACCTAAATAATATTCATAGCAAAATCTTTGCTTTATTATATTGTATATGTACTGTTTAATTTGTTTTCCTGTTAAGTTTTTTTTTAAAGCATCTGTTCTTGTTATATCATCAGTAGGTATGAGACCTCCGGACTCTCGGAGAGACTCGCTTTGTTTATTTTTTAATTTAAGTAAATATTAATTAAATTACTAAAACTTTCGTGAGACATAACTCTTAAATTTAAATCGACTTTACTTACGATTCATCGTTTTTGGTATCGCACTGAACCCCATTAAAACAAATAGATTCAATTTTAAATTGTAATTTTATTATTATTTATATAAAATATATATAACGCACCAAAAATCAACTTCGCAAGACACGCCATAAATTAGGATATCATCCCCACTATCTGGACGTGTGGAGGTCCTGCACAGTGCGGTTTTTAAAGGAACTTTCTTCCACGTACTACAAAGCTGTGGAATGAGCTTCGTTGTGCGGTGTTTCTGGGACGACATGACACGGGACAAAACGCAACGCTCCTGTGACTCCTCTGGTGTTGCAAGAGAATGTGAGCAGTGGTGATCACTTAACTCCAGTTGAACCGTTCGCTAGTTTCGTAAAAAAAAATCCGTAAAAAATAAACTACCCCGTTTCTAATTGCAGCTTACCGTTGAATTTTTGAGTTCACCTTGTATTAAAACTGCATTGTAAAGATATTATTAGCCTGTCATAACACAATATTTTCATGTATATCTTAATCTGTACTTATTTTCGAACATTTATGAAATGTTCTATTATAGATATTTCAGTTCCTTGCACATTATAACTCAATGAAAGAGCCACACAATGCACCGAGGCTGCATCGGATACACAACCTCCATTACGGGCTGTCTTCGTTATGATAAATTACTCCCAGCTGTATATAAATTATTGTAAGTTGTCTCATGAAAAATTGACGAGCTTCTGTTTATGAGATATGCTCTTCCGTAATATTATTTAGTAGTTATTAAAATTTAAGTAGTGTGTAACTCCTCAAAATTTATATCTATAAATAAGTATTTGTGTTATATAAAATAATTAATGATGTAGTTTTTAAAAATCTAGGAAACTGTAGTTCTATATTTTACTAAGTGTTTCTCAGCTAATATAACTATATTAGCTGAGGCATTTGAACAAACAGGCATTTGTAACTACAAATGCCTGTTTGTTTATGAATAAAATAAATAAATATTAAGGGTTTATTCTTACACGCTTTTTATTGGCTTCACCTGTATGTATGTTTGTTTGTAACCGATTAATTTGGGCGCGATTTTGAAATTTGAACGGCCAGTTTTTTCATGTTAATTTAGGAGTTGGATTTTATCACTGCTCCAAGAAACTGAAAAATGGAGTATGTCGTTTTAATTTGATCTCGATAATCCGGCAACGGTAACCCGATACAAAGTTTATATTGTAGTGTGTATTGGCTATTCGTAATGATGCTTGTGTGCGTGGCATCTTGACACTCAATGGCATCTTTCAAATTTTGTAACTTAAATACGCATCGTGTTATTTTACATTGAAATGAATAAAATATAATATACTAGCTTACTCGACAGAAGTTGTTCTGCACATAATAAATAATATACTGTACTTAATGAATTTGTCAATAATAATTCGTAACATCAAGAATTATTTAGTAAATATACTCCCTGCTGATATAATGAAATTGTTGCACAGCAGAACTGTCAAACCGTGAGTCAATAAATTCTCTCACAGAAATATGTATAAAACATAATTATGGCTCCCAAATCGAAATAAAAAGTATCCTATCTCTCAAGTTGGACTAAACTGCGCTCCATGAAGTAATCCCCATTAAAATCCGTTCATTAGTTTAGGAGTCCATCGCAGACAAACAACGTGTCACGTAATTTATATACAGTATGGATTGCATACCTATGAAATTAATAAAAATATAAGTAATACTAGTCCGCAGAACAATCGCAAAATTAATTATTTGGTTAAAAAGTTCAAGTTGAAAAAGTGAAATTTTCAAACAAAATAAATATTTAAATAAATGTAGTAAAATTTAACAGTCTATATAGACAACTTACCTTGACCCCGGAAAGATGTGCGAAGGCGACAAGTTGTCGGCTTTACCTTTGATTCGTTTGATAATTTTTAAATTCACTATGTTCATTTACACGAACACTTTTTTATTTCGGGATTCCTATCTGAACTGAACTTTAAATTGAATATTGCACATTAGAATAATAATGGAAACGTAAATTTTCAAATTTTCTAAATGTCCACCACATTCTTGATGAATACACAAGGTACATCCCCGAAGAATGTTGTCCCGAAAAATAAATGTCGAATTCACAGTAATAATAAAAATAACAACTAACTTAAAAACACAATTTACACATACACAAATTCAAGTACCTAGTTAATAAGTGTCTATTTCACTGATTGCTTTTATTAATTTTACTCGCTAAAAGATAAATTATCAAATACAATTACTTTTTACTTACTACGCTAGTTTGCTAGAACTTCAATTAATAAGTACAATTAGTTTTTCATAGCCAATCGTTTGAGGCAATCGCGCAAAAAGTATGAAATCACTGCGAAATGCAAATAAGCTTGTTTGCCCAGAAGACTCACGATAAACTAAAGTGGTGCTCACTTAAAATAACGAAAAAATAATTCCTTAATAGGGAATTCCTCGCAATTATAGTTTATCGACACTTTTTTATACTTATTAAGCAACCATTACCAAATACTTAAACATGGCTACTTTTTTGTGTTTTTCGAATATCTTAATAATTTTAACAAATTATTTATTAGATAAACTTTAAAAAATATTTTTGTACGATCAAACGAGACCTTTTCGATGTGGGCGAGTGAGAGAGATGAAACGCCGCTCAATTCTGTCTTCTACCGCATTTATCAAGGGCAGAGTTCGGAAGAAGCCGCTGGTTTCCATCATCGCACGACACGCCACAAATTAGGATGTCACCATCGGGGTGTCTGGCATTACTTTACAGTACGGTTTTCAAAGAACTTTCTCCCACGTACAACCAGCAGGCTGTGGAATGAACGTCCTTGTGCGGTGTATCGTGGACAAATGTCAAAAAAGTATGTACACATTTTTAAAGGTCTAGCAATGCTCATTTCTTCATAAAAAATCCTGAGTATCAAACGGGCAAGTTGGTACGATTTTTAACAATTAGATTGCTTTGATTACGTAAGATGTAAGGCATACCTACCCCACAGTTCTATTTTATCGATAATTTTCTACACATACACCAACAAGATAAACTAGCCTACAAACTATAACAATTATTAATAAATTAATGAATGGGTAAATTTTGTAAAAAAGAAATTATTTTCGTAAGTTCAACTAACAAAACCACTGTTTTCTGAGTGATTTCTTGAGCAGCAAATTGGTAAGTTGGTACGATTTTTTATAGGTTGCTTTCGAATTACGTAACATGTCAAACAAGTAATAAATAGTTATTGTTACGTTCTTCCTTATTCACAATAATTTTCTCTCAACTCCTTTATAATTTATAAAAACAAAATCACGAAGCTGTTTAGTTTTAAAAACCTAGGGTGTAGTGTATTTTTACAACAATCACTGCACTTTTACTGTGCAACCTGGCGTTAAAGTTTCAATTATTAGCAAAGAGTGGCACGTCAACGTCACACATTGTTCGAGACTGGCTCGGGTACGCCCGCTTGTGCGTGGTATTAGTTGCGACACTTTGCGACTTCGCCTGCGGTAGCAAGTGGGAGCGCAGCGGAGACCAATCCTTAATCTGAGCGTATAAATTAGAGCTTGTCAGAATTTACTTAACTCGCCATTTGAAAACACACTTTTTAACAGAATTTAGCACTGTCCAGTATGTTAGTCTGCCCAATGTTAAATGGAGACCAAAGTTTTCAGCTCCTGTACACATTCCCCGTGTTCTGTCTTGAATCCTGCATTATTATTTATTTACTGTATTAGAGCTAATAAAGAATAGCGTAACGAAAATATAAATTTTCTCAAGTGTGGTTCTTGTAAAGGTAGTCAAATATACAACAGTCCGTCTTGCGAGGTGCGCTGAAGCATTGTGGTGGTGAAGGAGGTTCCTGTTACGCTGCTTTCGATTTTTTCCAATACGACAGGCAAACAGCGATTGACATACCAGTCTGCAGTAACTGTCCTTCCATCTTCTAGCACAACTGTCGCGAAATGAAACCAACCAAAGAATCAGGCAATAATCTTTGTTCCTTGACTTCTTCCTTTCATTACCTAATTTGGCCGATCCTCGAAAGGAAACACCCACTAAGCTGATTGTCTTTTGGTTTCGAGTTCGTAGTAATATATCCGGCTTTCATCACCTGTGACGATGTCAAATACAGCATTTGAGTCACCGCCGTTGAACTTTTCTAACATTTAGAGACACCAGTCCATGCGAAGGTGTTTCTGGTCATCGGTTAAAGTATGGTGAATCCATCTGGTACAAAGCTTCCTGACGCTTAAATCTTCGTGTAATATTTTTTTGAACTTGATTCATTCCAATGCCTAGGCTTGCCCGTATCTGCTGAAAGGTCACTCTCTTATCTTCCTCTATCATGCGTCGCACAGCACTGATTTTATCTTCAGTAGTCGCTGTTAAGGGACGTCCCTCACGCGGATCATCATTGAGATTGCTACGTCAACGCTTAAACTCGTTAAACCAATTGTATATAGTAGCACGAGATGGAGCTTCTTTAAGAAATGCTAATCGCAGTCTATTGTTGAGTAAGCCCACAACGAAAGTCATTATTAATCATTGTCAGAAAATTTTCTCGCATTAGGTTCACTTTCACGTGCAACAAGAGTTTTAGATTTGCCGCCAATTCACAAAAACAAATTACAAATTAATGCAATATAGTACATAAGTTACCAAAGCGTTCGAAAATTGAAATTCAAAAAAAGTTTTCATTAGCAATGCTTCTAACTGGCCAGTTCTAAACATTTTCAGTGTTACCCACGTAATATTATAATTATTTCTATCAATTATTTGCGAGAGTTAATTAGACTTATTTTGATTCTAAATTTATGAACATAAATATCTTACACGAATTATTCGATCAGAAAATTTTTTATTTTGATTATTGGATGTCCAATGATTATCAGTGGGAGGCTCCTTTGCACAGGATGCCGGCTAGATTATGGGTACCACAACTTCGCCTATTTCTGCTTTGAAGCAGTAATGTAGTAACACTACCACGTACCTACTGTAAAAATTCGCTAATTGTATTTATATATAAAACACGGTCCTCGCCCTGTACGCTGATGACACAGCTTATCTGTGCAGCAGTAAGAACATCAAATCTATAGTCTCCCACCTTAATACAGCCCTACATTGTGTAAGCAACTACTTCTCTAAGTGGAAGCTTAAAATCAATGACACAAAGACCGAGGCGGTTCTTTTCTCATACAGAACTTCCCGTAAACTCAATATCTCTTTAAAGCCACATATTAATAACCACCCGGTCGAATGGCAGTCACAGGCTAAATACCTAGGACTTATCCTCGACCGGAAACTTTCCTTCACGCCTCATATTAATTACGCCCGCTCTAAGGCACTTACTGCCTTGAGCCTGTTGAGACCCATTTTCTATAGGAATTCCACTCTCTCAACTAGTAACAAGCGTCTACTATACCAGTCGTACATACGCCCGGTCATGACATACGCAAGTCCGGTATGGATTAACACAAATCAAAACAACTATCGTAAACTACAAACTGTGCAAAATAGATCCCTTAAAACCATCTACCGGACCCACCCGCGTACAAATCTTAAACGACTTCATGTAAAGAAAAACATCCCAACACTAGAACAACACATACAAGAGATATCTCATAGCTTCTACAGAGGGCTACGCCGACTGAAGGACGGAATAAACCCCGCCCTCCGGTCGACTTGTAGTCGTAAGTCACTCACAGAGTACTGCCTCAGCATAAAACGTTATAAACATGCATTACCACATCACAACTGGTTAGAGCTCACAGAACACTAGCGTATACACACACACACACTCACGCACACAGAGTTCTAGCTAGGTCTGAATAAATGTAAAACCAATATATTGTAAATTGGTTTAGTTATAAGAATTAAATAACGGCGAAAACTGGCCTCCTATTCCCTCTCCCTCCTTCTCTTTCCCAAGATCCCTCCCCACCCCACACCCCTCTTATATTTATATATTATATATGTATGTATACATATCTATGTATTTATTTACCTTAGTTTTTAAGTTAGTTTTTAAGTTCTAGTCATTAGTCTTAAGTTAGGTTAAGTGATAGGTTAATATTACGTTATATCAATAGCAAATAGCCAGGTTTTCCCAGTTTCCTGGATTCCCCCCCCCACAAACCTCATGTATTAGTTTTTAAGCATAATAAAGTTTTATCCCTCAATACGTAGATAGGGTTGTAGAAATAAGTTTTTCTGATACCTACATATATAAGGCTTAATTGTAAATTGCTTTAATAAGTAGATTTAAGTAATTTTGTATATATAACTTTACACCAAATATAGAAATTTTGAATTTGATTTTTTTTTTTTTTTTTATAATCTTCTTCTACATGAAGTTTTCAAAACAAAAATGTGATTTAACGAGCGGCTTTTTATGGATCTGATGCTAAAGCACGGCTTCGTTACAAATTAATTAGAATTGCAAGAGAAATCGAGTTGAGGGAAAAGTGTCTCATTAAATATACTGCGCGACAAGCGAATCAGGTCAAGTTTATTTATTACTTGGTATATATTTATCTTATTTTATTTGCTTTTATATATGTACGAGCCGTTCCCGCCCGCTTCACTGGGCGAATTTTAAAAGTAAATAAATCAAATTTTATTCATCTTATTACAAATATAATAAAAAAATAAGCAGCCATACAAAATCTAGGATAAATTTCGCATCGAATTGTAGTAGTTTCATGTCGATACGATTAGTGGTTAAGACATGAAAGAGCCTTAAACAAAGACCATTTTCATTATTTATATATAGATGTTTTTGAAACTGAAGATGTATACAAGAAATAGTAGTCGTACTTCGTAGAGTTATTTTTACTATGAAGAGGTAAAGTTTGTGAGTGAGTGAGGATATACAATACTATTTGTGAGCCACATGGATATTAACCCGGTGGTAAAAATTTTGTAAAAGTTAAAAATAAAAAACCAAAATCTTGTTTTTTTTTATTTTTCACATAAATTTTATTTTCACTTTCATTTTATTACATTCTATTCAATTTCAATGGGTTTCATCCTACTATTATTATTATTTTGGTTTCAAAAATAATCGAAACTGGTTTATAATACCTACTGTTCTATCGAAAATGTTGGTATTTTCCTTGCGGGAATACTTATTATATTACTCGCAACGTGAATTTGACTATATTATGATAATAACTAAAGCATGGATAAAAAACCATTAAAGCTATCGATTAGTAAGATTAACTGTTAGTCAAAAAATAATTTTCCATTAATATTTTTCATTATTCTCGGACAAGCAATAAAATATGTTAATTAGCTAGCGAAGTGCGCAGCACAGTTAGTTTTATTATTATGATCTGAATCATAAATTTAATTTAAATGTTCCACTCCGACTGTCAACAACATTTTGCGAGCATTGAGCTGTTTATAACAATGATAAACTAACTACGTAGCATAGAAAAAAAAATATTTATTTACTCTTTTTTATGAGACTTTTTGCTGATTGTTTTTTTAGAAGGACATACCCTTCTAAAAACAATCCATTGCCGCTAAGGATTTTTCAATTGCGCCTGTCCCCTTGAGATATAAGATGTTAAGTCTCATTTGCCCAGTAATTTCAGTCCCTACGGCGCCCTTTAGACCAAAACACAATAATGCTTACACATTACTGCTTCATGGAAATAGGCGCCGTTATTGTACCCATAATATAGCCGACATCCTGTGCAAAGCAGCCTCACTGGTAATTGTTATTTTGGGCAACTTATCAGCCCAGTGTCTGAAGGGCGCCGTAGCTAGTGAAGTTAGTGGGTAAATGAGACTTAAAATCGTATGTCTCAAGGTGACGAGCGCAAATATAGTGACGAGTGCAATTTTGATGGGCAGGGCGTATCAATTATCATCAGCTGCTCGTCTCATCCCTTACTGTTATAAAAAAATAACTATAAAACATTTTCATTTTCAGTGCTCAGACAGGCTTATAAAACATTTTATTATTCATGGAATTTCATAACAAACGAAGCTAAAAATCATTTGATATTAAATCATCATTGCCAACACTCATTTTCAACACCAGAGGAATAAGAATAATACAAGTGCGTTGAGGACCTCCTCAGAACGATGAAGGTGCTATTTTTTGAACCTACCCCTGCCGTATCGTTGTTGAAACAATCAAGGATGTTTATTCCACAGTTTTGGTTTACGCAGTACAAAGATCCTTGAAACCCACACTGTGGAGGAACGCCATACATCCCAATGGTGCGAAAGACATTTAAGTTTAGCGTATAGGTAAAAGGAATCAGGTTAAACACCTCTTCAAATCAATCCTCGTGTTAAAAACAGTAGTAGAGAGATAATCAAGCTCACCATTGGCGTGCACCAGACTAGAGAATACTGCACTGGGCTTGGATCACCAATCTCCGCATAACAATGCATGTTGGAGGCATCTAACAAATCATCGATATGCAGAATAATGTTGGAGTGTGGTACTATACTCGATGTGTTGTCAGTAGAAGAAAAGAAATTGACAGATGCATTGCATGCAACCGATTGTGACAGACCATATGCGAAATTATTTACAGATCGCCCAGCGTAATCTGCAGTACGCGAAACTAGCCAATCTGCATTATGAACGTTTAAGTCAGCCAAGACTGATATTATTGATGATGATACGTAGCCCCAGTTGAGGTTATTTGTGTGGGAATGTCGTCGCTGCCGGTTAAACAAGGCCTATATTATCCGTCTCTGCATTAGTATACTTTGGAATCTATAGACACACACGTTGATGGGACTGTGTTCTTATAATTTACACGCATTTTAGGATACACAAGTTGAACATTTCCCAGAGGTTGTTAGCGTTTCGAGTTGGTGGTGGACAGCGTTTAAATTGGATTAGTGTTGAATTTTATGTTTTTTTTTTCTTTTTCTTCCACGGCACTGGGTTCACGCTGAATATTATCGGAGTACCGAGGTATCTTTTTAATACGCCTATAAGTTCTTCTGTGATCTCTCCAGAATGCAATCCAATTACTATACAGAGCTTAAAAGGATATTTTGGAACAATTAAACAAATGCGCATAACTCTCAAGAGCACATTATGAAAACTAGTATTTAGTAATTTATTCTAAACGATATGAATTTCTTTATCTAACTGTTTGGAACCGAAACAGAAAATAAGAGTTTTTCAAGTTGAGTGAACTTTTATGCGGTATTTCTTTTTCATGAAAAGGATTCGCGTTAATTTTTATTTATGTTTAATTTTAACATATTAAATATCATATAACTTATTATTTCAGGTTGATATTGCATTAAAAATACCATGGCAAAAAATATGTCTATACGCTTATATTTAGGATTAGTCTCCGCAGAGCTCCAACTAGAATACCCTACCTATATATACCTATAAAGAACAATAGCTTTTTTATTACGGCAACTATTAGATGCTTGTGTGTATGGCATCTTGACACTCAATGGAAAATTTTGTAACATACGCTTTGTGTTATTTTACATTGAAATTAATAAAATACAAAATAGTTACTGGTGATATGTGATTCCAGTGTCTTTCTTATTTCTTGTAGAATAATTTTTACAAAGTTTTACTACGCATTCCGGCATTTTAGTTTCAATTTTTAGCAAAGTTTAACAAAACATTTGGCACGTGAACGTCACACATTGTTCGAGACTGGCTCGAGTACTCCCACTTGGATGTAGTATTATTTGCCACACTTTGCAACTCCGCGTGCGGTATCTAGTTGGAGCGCAGTGGACACCAATCCTTTTAACTACTTTTTACGACTCTAAATTTATTAAAGTCTAGATAACCCTAATTCTTGGACATGATTAAAATGACATTAATTTAAAATTGAATTGTTTCAAAATTAACAATTCTACGAAATTCTCTTCTTTGTTTCGGAATAATTAGATTTCTGAATAATACATCTTCAAAGGGCGAGGATCTTCTAATTTTCTCAAATCACATCATACAATTTGTACCGTGGCAATACTGAGAGATCTACAAATGAGACATTACGTAAGGTATCGTATGCTGTAGGTAAATAATCAAGATAGGCACAAGACGAAGCGTCCGGAGTCGTTTGTACATTCGTAGTAATTTGTTAAGAAACTGAAATCAAGATATTAGTAATTTTAACTACTAAACTACATTGTACGATAATTTTCCAAGTATAGTAAACATATTTTTTTCATTGCATTCACGACTAAATAAACAGAAAAAAACAGACAAAGGAAATGACGCTTCAAAGTCGTTATTCGATTTGAATGGACCCTATTTAAAGTCTAATTTATATCAACAAATAGTTTAAATCCATACTCTTATAATTATATAATATTATAATGTTTTATATAATAAAATTGTGTTATAACAATAGCAACTTACCGAATATTGGGTATAAATACAAGAACAAACAAAAACTCAACGCACGTATGGAATTAATAGAGTAGTATCTCCTACTCTTATTCATTAGATGTCAAAGTCAAATAAACTTTATAAAATGAGACTTAAATTAAGCGCAAATCGTCACTACAAATATTTCTTTTAAATTACTGTAAAAAGTTGAGCTCGTGAGAAGAAACATACAAGAAACTCAACAGCCACACTTTTCAATCAAATAGAGTATTTTACAATGGCTGTAATATACATAACACATTAGTTTGTATGCTGCATCCAATATACGAGTCGTGATTAAATAATATAAATTATTTCATAAAAAGTAATACATAATTAATTGTATTAATATAAATTTTCGTA
Source organism: Leptidea juvernica (assembly GCA_949711755.1). Taxonomy (NCBI): domain Eukaryota; kingdom Metazoa; phylum Arthropoda; class Insecta; order Lepidoptera; family Pieridae; genus Leptidea; species Leptidea juvernica. The sequence continues at coordinate 11,850,677 of CATIXQ010000015.1, read as the reverse complement.
TATTTTATCAACCTTTAGAGTTTGAACTCATTGTTTGTGTAAGGATGCTTCGTGAGCATAATGGTCGTGGTTACTTTCATAATAAGTTATCGTATCCAACAAATGTAATGATTTATTAACAATAACAGGTCGATCTGGCACCACAAGCAGCAGCCGTTCACGAGTTGACGCATGGAACATCGTTCCCTTCGCACACATCCAAAGGGTAGGATATGACCCAGAACACTACGACGCCACAAGCAAAGCCATTCAGTGAGCCTTGGAATCGCAATTATGGTGTAATTACAAACTTAATCTAATACTGAACTAGCTGAGAATATTCGAATTTTATATAAATATATCAAATAAGTAGATATTTTGTCTGTATAGTTTCTTATGATTTCTTATATTAGTCTTTTTTGCATTTTTCTTTTTAAGTGAAATACTACAACCTTACCAGTACCTGATGAAATACTACAACCTTACCAGTACCTGATGTTAAGTGATTCAGTGGTAGCGGTCTGCCCACTACGTGGCTACAGAGGAGGGTTGTTCATATATTAGAAAAGTGTCCGCGCCTTTTTTAAGGTACTCTGTCATCCTCGAAACACCGCACAAGAAAGCTAATTCCATAGTTTGTTGTACAATTAGTAAAATGATGAAAATAATAATAAAAACAAGTACCTCAAAAGTAACATTAAATCAATTTTTACTTAAAACATTTCGACTCCGTTAGAATATATTCTGCTACACATGCATTACGTTACAATAATTAAATAAATGATGTGACACAAGAAGTCTATCATCTGCTATTAAAACTATAGATCTATAAATTAATAAGTTATAATCAATGGGCATATAGAGTAATGTCTATTTATTTTCTTTTTATCTACAACATCGCCGCAAAGAATAAAATATTAGCGAGAGTTGTTGGAAACGCGAAGAATTTTTATTTGAAGTCCGAGGCGAGATTGTTATAATAAAACAAGAGTTGTACGATATGTTACATTGAATCAATCTAATAAATTACCTTTATTCTAACTATAAAATATAGTGCGATAAATTATTATGCACTTTGGAGGTAACAGTGATCAATATTTTTGTTAACACAGATATACACATCAAACACATTACTTATTACCTATTCTCAATTGAAGCACGCATTCTTAAGCTTTATAACTACCTCTTATCAGAAGCAGTCATATTATAAGTTTCAGTCATATAAGGCTCCTTTTACCAGTGGGAGCCTCCCACAGCCTTATACAGTTAACCTTTGCACAGGATGCCGTCTAGATTATGGGAACCACAATGCCGCCTATTTCTGGCGTGAAGTAGTAATCTGTAAGCATTACTATCTTTCAGTCTGAAGGACGCCGTATTTAGTGAAATTATTGGGCTTTTTTTTTCGAGCATTACTGGGAAAATGAGACTTAACATCTTTTGTCTCAAGGTGACGAGCCGAATTGTAGTGCCACTCAGAAGTTTTGGGCTTTTTAAGAATCCTGAGCGGCACTGCATTGTTATGGGCAGGGCTTATCAATTACCATCAGCTGAACGTCCTGCTCGTCTCGTCTCGTATTTTCATAAAAAAATTTCAGCACAAATAAGTCTTTAAGATACAAAAATATAATGTTTAGTGACGGGAAGGGTTCATAATTTCTAATTATTATTCCAATTATACGTTGAAATGATTAAAATACTGCCGCTTTTTCTTTCCTTGTACAATATTCAATGTGAAGTAGGATAAATGCAGTATACTATAATTAAGAAATCATGGCACGGAGCCGACGGTCGGCATCGAGCCAATGCTAGGTGATTTTTAGGCTAGGTAAATCACAAGATGAGGAGCTAAAATAAAATTGCATGGAATGAAACTAACTCATTTTATTTCAAGCAAACTTGAAATGTTAGGCTTACACAACAACATACCAGTGGGAGGCTCCTTTGCACAGAATGCCGGCTAGATTATGCGTATCACAACGGCGCCTAATTCTGGCGTGAAGCAGTAATTTGTAAGCAATTTTTGTTTCTCCTGAAGGGCGCCATTGCTAGTCTCAAGGTTGACGAGTGCAAGAGTAGTGCCGCTCAGAATTTTTGAATCTTTCGAGAATCCTGAGTGGCACTGCATTGTAATGGGCAAGGCGTATCAATTACCATTTGCTGAACATCCTCCTCGTCTCAACCCTTATTGTAAAAAAAAAACAACATAAATAAGTAATTTTGTATTTTGATGCAACGAGATTGTAGATTGAATAAATGAATGAATGAATGAATAAGCCTTTATTGCAAACAATGTAAGATTCATACAATATATATAGTCTAATCCAATCTAAATAATATTGTAAACTAAGTAATATTCTAATCTAAGTAATATTCTAATCTTAGTAATATTCTAAGCTATGTAATAATAATCTAAGTAATATTCTAATCTAAGTAATAATCTAATATAAGTGATATTCGTAATTTTCTACATCGTTCGCTTGTCTTCCGACATAGGCCTCCTCCAGAAATTTCCATTGTGATCTGTCCAGAGCAGATCGTCTCCACGTTCGTCCAGCCACTTTTTTTAAATCATCTTCCCATCCAATGGGTTGTCTTCCTTGATTTCTTTTCCCTTGTCTTGGATACCAGTCTATAATATTTTTTGTCCATTTATCAATATTGCTTCTCAAGGTGTGTCCTGCCCATCGCCATTTTAATCTTTTTATAGTGTTGTCTATCCTTTCTAATTTCGTTTTCTTCTTGATTTGTGTTAGTCGTACCTTGTCTTTCCTTTTGATCTTTAACATGCTTCTTTCAATGCTTTGTTGACACACTTTAAATTTTTGTATATTTTTCTTTGTTAAGGACCATGTTTGGCACCCATATGTCATGCAAGGTGTAATGCACATATTGAAAACTTTGCTCTTAAGTTTCTGCGAGATCTCATTAGTTTTCATTATATTTTTTAAAGACCAGTATCTTCTCCAAGAACTTGCCACTCTTTGCTCTATTTCCTTGTCCATGAGGTTTGTGGGGGATATGATTTGGCCCAAATACGTATATTCTTCAACATATTCGACAGTATTTTGGTCCACTGTTATAAGTTCATGTGATCTGTTAGTCATTATCTTGGTTTTTTCAGTGTAAATATCCAAACCCACTGTTTTGCTTTCTTGGGCCAAATCCTGTAGCATTTTTTGGAGCGTTCTAGGATCTTGGGCAATAATAATTAAGTCGTCCGCAAATCTTAAATGATGTAGGCGTTGACCATCTATGTTTATTCCCTGATCCTCCCATTCTAATTTTCGAAGGAAAAATTTTTGAATTTTTCGAGAATCCTGAGTGGCACTGCATTGTAATGGACAAGGCGTATCAATTACCATTAGCTGAACATCCTCCTCGTCTCAACCCTTACTGTAAAAAAAACAACATAAATAAGAAATTTTGTATTTTGATGCAACGAGATTTTAGATTAGTTACAACTAAATGAAAGTTTGTAAATTGTGAGACAATTTTAGTATGACTTTCAACTTATGTGACAATATGTACGTTAATTAAATGAAACTTAGTCTTGCTTCAAAAACTAAAATGCTTTGAATAGTAACAATATTCTGTAGACTAGAAACCATATAAATTTCAATTAAGTTTCGAATGACAAGCGTGTGTTGTCAAATACACTGAAACGAGTTGCCATAAAGCTCCCGCCCAGGACTGGGACACAGGGACTTCTGATAAAGTGCAGCCATTAAAGCCCAAGTCTTATCCAGGGAATACTTCATTCAATTTATTTTTATGTTGGCAACACTATTCTGTGTGACGTAGGTATTACGTAAAAGTTATACAATCAATTCTTGTTTAATCTATCAAAATAGGACGGCTTATTAGTTTAAGCTGCATGCAAATTGAATAATTCAAAAGAGAGAGAAAATTAAGCAATGTTCTCAAAACTGTACATCTTTGTTTTGATGTCAAAAGAAACAAACTTAAGATTTGCGAAAGTTGTATTATTATAGGCTTAGATAATATAAACTTAAACCAAAATTATTTAATATTTACAACCACACAGTTGAAGACAAAAAGGATAAGCTGTCAATAAGTATCAACAACGCCAGGAAGCCATGAAGAACTTATAAATTTGGTTATTAGAAATTACAAACAAGTGGCTGCGAACGGATAAAAAATCCAAACCATTTCATTCAATAATTGGATAGATGTAGATATTGAGAAGGGAATTCAATAAGACTGGAATAAATATTACAGTCGTAAACTTCATCTTTACAAATAATGACGTATCTATCAGTTTAAAACCTAAGACTTAGGTATCACGGACTACTATCCGCAACTGGACGACTACAGCGCACCTATTTGCGTGGTGAGGTGGGAGGCTAATCCTGCCATCCCAGCTCCTCGAGGTAGTGTATCAAATGATCTCTGATGTCACCCATGACCTCGGTGAACCCAGGTGTTTGGTCCGGTATGTGGCCACACTCGTACACTCTAGAATGATGTATGCGGCTGTTTCTCCTGCCTCCATGCAGGCTCTGCACAGTGGACTGTCGGTGACACCTATATTAAACAGATACTTGTTAAAAGGGCCGTGACCCGTTAGTACATGAGTTATTTTTCGTAACCTAGATCGTAGAAGTTTTACTAGCTTGCGAGAGAGCTTGGGGTTTATTTGCGATAGAGCTTCTTTTGCTTGTCTACACCCACTCACTTCCATCCAGTACTTATTACGTAGTTCCTTGATGTGTTGACGTATGACCGCTGCATGCTAGCTAGACGGGAGAGGGATAGTTGGTTCTGGTCCTTTTGCTGTCATCGTTGAGCCCCGCCTGGCCAATTCATCAGCGGCATCGTTCCCTCGTAAGTTACTGTGTTTATTAATTGAAGAGTTACTTGGTTGTTGTTATCGCAACTTCCTCAGTCACTGGTGACAGTTGTATATTAGCTTTGATGTGATAGTGTTGCTTTGTAGGGCTTGTAGTACTGATTTGCTATCTGTAAGGATGGGGATGGAATAATCTTTTACCTTTCAAGTCAAAGTAGCTGTGACTGCTTCTATTATACCCATGCATTCTGCTTGAAAAACAGTGTTGTGAGCTCCTAGTGATGCAGCTATTTTTATATTTAGGTCTCCAGAGAACACTCCGTATTCCGTGCCCGACCTTGTCTTTGAGCCATCTGTGAAAATCCGGAGGTCTTTTATACTGAAGTCCTCTTTGAGTTCTTCGTACAGCTGTATTTTATTTACCCTGCCCCTAACGTAAGGCTATCCGACATGAGTATTGAACAAAAATTATACTAAAAAACTAAAAACAGCACACTAATACATGCTCAGGTATTTTTTTAGCAAAAGATTGAGAGACAAGACAGCAAATGAAAATATATAGACGAGAAAGTAAATTACCAGATGAGGGATGAATAACTAAAAGAGTGTTAGAGGGTTAAATTATGACAGAAGATCTAGCAACAGCTGGAGAAGGATATAATTATGTTTATGTTTATGTAACTAATTACGAATTTTATGATATCAATATTTGGGATGGACTTTGAGGATGAACAAATCAATATTCTTATAACAAAAACTATATGAAATAATACTACATATAATAAACAAATGTAGAAAATGGTGATAAATAAAATTGACGTTTAAAAACATAATAAATTTCCACCCACACGCAAATAACGCGGCTTCGAGCAATTATAAATTTTAGGAATAATAGAAGATAATTAAAATATAAGTCACTAAATTACGGGGTCAGTCTCCAATACTAAATCGTCGTATCTTTTTTATTTAGTTATTAGCCTCAAAACTTAAACTCTCCAACCAGCAGCTTTCACTTGGTTGGAGGGTTAAACACAAAATGTACATATTATATATTGGGTTTACCCCCCGAGGTGGCAAGCAGACTTATTGTGTCTGCTCGCGGGGGGCGCCCAGAGATATTTTTTCGTTAAATATACACAAAGTACAAGCTACACCATATACCACAAGAAGAACCAAACTGTTATACTCCCTGATAATCATGGTGGGGATGAGTCACTAAGCCAAGTATAGATCTTGACTGTTTCACACTGACAAATGTCGCAGTATCAATATTGTTGTTATACGTACAATTTTAATGTACTGTATTGGTGTGTAGGGAATTATTGATTTGTAAGAGGTGTTTTCTTGTATAATTTTTTATATTGAATTGAACTCAACGCTATAAAGGTTAATTTTAGACTGACTTGGCGTGTTTCTAAAGTATTCCTTGTTGAAAAATAATCTGCGAACATCTTACTAAAGTCTTGAATCTAAGAAAACATTCATGAACGTATTTGTCAGCATTACTCCGCTGTTAAGCTAAATCGCTTTAAATTCCACTGCCGTTTATTCAGCAAACAAATAAACATGTTTACATTTCACATGTTAACATTAGGCAACAATTTTCACCTTTAGTGGATGCAATTGCCAAGTCGTTTCGCAAGCGGGAGCAGATTTTGCTATAGTAGTGATGTATGCTCCGGATTACACTTGCATTTTCTTCTACGCCTGACTGTTTTTCAAGAACATTTCTGTCAGGAACACGTAAAGGATCAAGATAAAATATATACCAGTTTTTGTCTGTAACCTGTATAGATTATAGATAAGTAAGAAAAAAGTTGAAAAAGGTTGAAAATAGCTTGAACTGCTTCGAGAAAAGGTACGGGTGTGCCGCTTGTTTTTGCTTGACTTAGCGGGGACACTCTCGTGCCCCCAGAAATTAAATTTTTAAATGACGATTTTTCTGTATACCTCATATCATTATGCTGTATATCTTTATGCTGGTAATATTCACATGCTGGAAACGACGGTACGGGGTGTGCTTTTTATCTTGGCCAACATATTTCAGGGATAAAGATGGAAGGATAACCAGGGCGAACTTGTGCATCATCAAAACTATGCTCTACAAAGACTCAGAATATGGTCCACTAAATTAAGCAGAGTAAGATGCTTAGAAGACAAAAGTTTGTGGGTGAAATTCTAAAACGTATTACTTTCAATTTGAGAATGTATCCCTTACTGACAAAGCCTGTATCAACATCGATTCAACTCAGCAACATTGAGTATTAAGGAGTAAGTGATCTGGGAGATCACTCATTTATACTTTTCTTTAACAATCATTTATTTAAAAGGGCTATTGAATTGAATCCTCGTTTCACCAGATTACGGGATAGACTGGTTTATGGCCACTGACCCAGAACAACAACTTGACTCCAGTTTAAATAGTTAATTGACAAAAATATTTGTAGTGTTAAGGATTTTTTAAATTTTAAGTAAACCTTTTGCATGATAATTTAAATTAGCCGAATAGAAGACATAATGTATACTGTATTCGACGCAATAAATAAATTTCATTTTATTTCATTTCAGAGAAGGCTTTTTAAGAGTTAAGAGGCCTTAACATCTTGATGTATAAAGTAAGGCGGACAGTTTTAATTTCAAGCAACAGCCTGCACTGCTTAATTCTTGAAGAGATTCTCTCTGCATCTTAATTCTTCCATGTACTGAGAAATTATACTTGCTAATATCAGTAATTTTATTTCTCCATAATACATCACTTCGAAATGCATAGTTTCACAACAACTGGTTTTGCAACAACCTTTCCGCCCGGCACAGCCAATTTGAGAAACAATCTGCCAGCTTCATGCAGTATTTCAAACCAATACGATTTTCTTAAACCTTAAACTATACTAACACATTAAGGACACAATATAAGGACATCAAAGCACTGGATGGACTGGACTGGACTGGACATGGATTGCTGGTTTTCACTTTCCATAAGGCAAATCATATACAAAATGCCCTGTGTGATATATTTAATATTACCATCATAATATTTAAATAATCGTTAACTCCGACAATGTTCCAACAGCAGTCTTTAATTTAATATACAATAACGGCTAAATTTGCCACACAAATAACACATATTTTTGGTAGAAAATGAAACAGAAATACGCACGAACATTAATTTGAACTTAATTAGTCGCACGTTTCATGTATATGGTAATTAGTTAATTGTTAATTTATAATTGGGAGAGTAATTGAGAATGTATTTTTGCTCTAAGTTGTGATGTGTTTATTTCTGTGATGATAATTGGTTTCTGGCTGGATTTGAACATACATATATATTTGTATTATTATCATGTCAGATATTTCTATAAAGGACGAGGTGAGCAGGACGTTCAGTTGATGGTAATTGATACGCCCTGCCCATTACAATGCAGTGCCGTTCAGGATTCTTAAAATACCCAAAATTTCTGAGCGGCACTACAATTGCGCTCGTCACCTTTAGACGTAAGATGTTAAGTCTGATTTGCCGAGTAATTTCTCTAGCTACGGCGTCCTTCAGACCGAAACACAGTAATGTTTACACATTACTGCTTCATGTCAGAAATAGGTGCCGTTGTGGTACCCATAACCTAGACGGCATCCTGTGCAAAGGATCCTCCAACTGGTACAAGCATTCCAGCAGCTTGCCTTGGAAGAGCATAGCTCTCAACTATATCAATTAAATATTGTTTTTTAATATTTTTATAGTATCTTGACATGAATTTGACACGCAAAATGGTGTTCACGTAACTTTGCCATTTATATTACTTCTATAAGTAATGCAGTATCTATAGAAATTTTATCATCTGTTGGTTTTCCTTAAATAAATTTAAATCAACAGTGGGAGGCTCGCTTGCACAGGATGTCTACATTGTGGGTACCAATTTCTGCGCGGCGACTATTTCTGTTATTTCTTAAGCAGTTATGTGTAAATATTTCGGTCTGAATGGCACCGTAGTTAGAGAAATTACTGGGCAAATGAGACTTAACATCTTATGTCTCAAGGTGACGAGCGTAATTGTAGTGCCGCTCAGTATTTTTAGGTTTTTCAAAACGTTTTACTGAGTGGCACTACATTTTAATGGGTAGAGCGTATAAATTACCATCAGCTGAACGTCCTGTGCGTCTCGTCCCTTATTTTCATAAAAACATATAATACAATGTTTTTGAAAACCTAAGTTTATAGTTATAATTAAGTCACAAATATGTCGGTTTCAATGGACTTTGCGCCGTTTGGTGACGAGACACTTGGACTGTAGAGATCAAAGGCGTGCAGATTGAACAAAGTAAATACAATCTACGCGTCTTAATAGAGCTATAATTGGCAACCCAAGAACTGTCAGTTATTTCGGGCAACAGATCAGCCTAGCTAACGCCGAAATGTTGCTAGTATTTCTGATACACTTCCACGTAGTGATAGCTTTTACGTTATTTTACGTATTACGTTATTCAAAAGAATTGTTAAAACCGCCCTCAGGCTATAATTTTACAATGTTACTTTGTAAATGTTACTTTGAAAAAAAAGCCCGCCGAGTTTGTTGCGCTCATTCTTCTCAGGCCTGAGGCAATCATTTTGGAATGGTTGGTAGTTTTTTGACTTTCCATAAATGATGTCACATTCTATTTTAAATAAAAATATTTGAATTTGAATTTGAATTCGAACTACAATTATTAATTATATTATTAAGTACTACCTCTACTAGCGCAAGAACAAGCAAGAAACTCCAAGGTTGCTCTTTTAAATACATATTAGGGGTTTCGAGTTATTATTTTTAATGCAATATATAAATCATTTTAATTACAATATAATATGCAAAGTGATGCAACTGATTCCGATCAGTCTGATTGTAAAAGTACACAACATTTAAATCTCGCCCAATCAGTGGACTAATGGTATGTATTTAAACGTTAAAATTATTTATTATTATTTATATGAATTAGAAATTTTAATGTAATTGAAATTAAATTGAAAAACTATCTCGCAAGTTTTTTTATACCTTTTTTAATAAACTTAATTTGACTTAGATCACAGCAACACCTCAAGAGGTTTTTGTATACTTAAAAAACAAGGTAGCAATCAGACAAGTATATCAAATAATTCAATAACAAAAATCCGTTCGCTCAAAGCTTACTATAAAAAATTAAAGTATTCAGAAGATAAAAACCCTTGGTACCAAGTCAACAGAAATGTTAAAGAGGTATACTAACTACTACTACTAACAATAAGAAACACCAATATGTTCTTGTTTAATTTTCAGGTACAACATCGACTATATCAATGATAAATAGATAGTTACTTCTAAATTAAAAATTCATGTCCCGTTTTTGTATGGAGAGTGTTTTTTTTTTGTGGCCACTAAGCAAAACCAAACAGCTATAGCTAAACATTAAATTAAGTAGTGTAAAAAAGCTACGGCAATAAATTTAAGCACACGCGTTTTTGCTTATTTAGCATCACACTTTTAGGATGTTTATTTATTTAAAAATGAAAAAAAAAAAATATATAAATGCTTAAAAAATACCAGTGAATGTTATAGAATACAATATACAATAAAACAATAATTCATCGAATCAATGAAAAAATAATCATTAAATCATGAGAGTTTTAGATATTACTACTTAATAGTGATTTTCAAAATATTTTCCTGAAAACGGTATTTAAAATTATTTTAATTTTCAAATAAACCTAGATAAGGAAGCCTAACGGCCGGTCTCAATAATCTACCTTCAGTTAAGCTCGGTTAGCTACTAGAGTTTATTGGTAACTTCCAAACAAAATTCTCGCAAGGCTAAAACTACAGTTAATAACAGATAGGTCTTTGGTAAACGTCACCCTATCGCGCGTTCTGTTTTTATATTATAACAAAACGGCTGAGTTATTTGTTGACAAACAAATATTTAGAATTTAAATTTACTTTCGCAATATAATTTTAAGTAATATAAAGTTTCATTTAAGGTTCTTCTTAAAATTTATATATAAAAAACAACGTTTGAAACAACTGACTTCTAAAACTGAAAAGTACTTTTTGTCTCAGTTAATAATAAAAATAATATATAATCAACCTGAATGAAAACTCCTAAAAAAGCCATACACATAAAACAATAATATCATGTTCATAGAATGAAAATCTAAAAAACCGTCATTTATACAGTTTAAAAAATAAAAATATGAAAAGACCACTTACGGACAAGTCCTTTAAAGAGTACCATGAAACCTCTTTTGGTTTTATATTCAATGTCAAAATATAAAAAGAATCCGAAGTTTTTTACGTTAAACGTCACAAAATAAATAATCTACGATGTTATCTTTTCGATTTTCATGTATTCGAGGACATAGGGGTAGTATTCGTAAGTACTGTGATAGTTCATGTGCCCAAAATGTCCAGTGTCCCCCTTGTCCTCCACCTACTCCAAGAAGAATACCGTATCCGACAGACCCTCGGGCAACCACGCCACCGTTTTACTGCACTCCAAGAACTAAGTACGACGTTAACTTTATCTACGTAAATGATAAACCTCCTTCAACTGATCTAAAGAGTTTTGTGGATAGAGTAGCCCAGGCTGTATTTTGGAGAGAGATAATAACAGGTTTGATATTATTTGGATTTATTTCATCATAGTAGTTCCTACATAATTTAAGCCTACAAGCTTAGAACTTAGGAATTTTCTTTGTCATCACACAAAGTATACCTGAAAGACACCTACCATAAAAATTACTTGTCTGTATATAACATCAGTAGGCAAGCCAAGTTTGATACAATGATATTTAAAAATAAACATAGGTTACCTAGACAACATTCGGGGTTTGTAAATGATACACTAACGCACACATGAATAATTTACCATTGCAATGGCACACTACATTACGATTACACGTCAAGAAGGATAGGAAATGCAATTATCGCAAGCGAAAAAGAGATAAATCTAATCAGCTAATTACTTCGTTATTTGAATAGAAAAATACAAAATAAATCATCAGATATGATTGTTACCGTATACCGTGATTTATGCCTAAAATACGATTTATTCATGAGTTCATGTAGTAAAAGTTATAAAGAAGTAAAACTGCATTGATATTAGGTATCTAAAGTGTTATTGATTTTATAAAAAAATATTTAATATTGATTATATATAGAGCCACATTGATGATATCAAGTATTTGTACATGAAATAATAAAAAACATACAGACATAACAAAACAAAACCGAAATGTATTTACAGTAAGGGTCCCATTTTTACAATTTTACTAACGACGGCTCCTTTTACGAAGTTATAAGTTTACAATTATTATTTTTTGTATCTTATAATATTTATGAAGGTCTTGTCGAGGGTTTATTATAATAAGATAATGGGAGAAGAAGAAAATGATCCATTCATTCCTCTGCAGTTACCAAGGGACATACCGAAAGGGAGAGTGTTACTGAAAAAACTCCTACGTAAGTCAGATAGCACTCACTCCGCTACCTACCCTTAAACTTGTTTTTGTAACTACTTACAGGCATTAAATATAATTCAAACTCAATGTATAAACTTAACACAAAACTGTTTTATCAAGCCATAACACAAAAATAAAAATGCATGTATTTATTACAACAAGATCTAAAAAGATAAAGTTATACCAATAGCTCAGTGCAAATTGAGAAAAAATATGTATTCATCATGCGATAATTCCAAACTAAGCATAGTTAGTACTTACTAGGGGCGACACAATGACCAATAGTTTATTAATGCTTACCTGTAACGTATTTAATTGTCAAAATACACGCATATTTACATCCAAGCGCAGAAGATATCTGCGTGAGAATTGAACCTACGACCACACTAAGGAGGCAGAGCGAGAAGGAGAGGTAGAAGGAAAAACTACCAGTAAATAAAATTTAGATGCTTTACAGCTTATACCATGTTAAACGAGAGTGTAAAATGTTGGCAATTGCAATTCAATTGGAAAATACACTATGGATGTTACAAATGAGATGAGAAAATAAATGACGCATAAGTCTTTCATATCTTATCATAGTTTCCAGTAATTTTTTGGCTACTAGTAACAATAATTAACAATAGTTAATTAAATTAATTTATAATATTAGATTGTAAAAAAAATTCTCAATTATTGCAGGATTTGCTGTTACATTGGCTCATATCTTCAAGGAACCAGCAACAATCAATTATCCATTTGAAAAAGGTCCTCTGTCACCACGTTTTAGGGGTGAGCATGCTCTGAGAAGATATGCTTCAGGTGAAGAAAGATGCATTGCATGCAAGTTATGCGAAGCAATATGTCCTGCACAGGCCATTACAATCGAAGCTGAAGAGAGATCAGATGGGTCTCGTAGGGCCACTAGATACGATATAGATATGACGAAATGTATTTTTTGTGGCTATTGTCAAGAGGCTTGCCCCGTAGATGCAATAGTCGAAGGTCCTAATTTTGAATACAGCACTGAAACTCGCGAAGAACTCCTTTACAATAAAGAGAAGTTACTGAGTAACGGTGATCGGTGGGAACCAGAAATTATTAGCAATATTCGGGATAATCATCTGTACCGATAATGCTTTGTTTTTTTTTTCATAATTAGAGTCTTAATAAAATTTTATTCATATTTAGTGACCCTTTGCAAAAGCAAATGCAAAAGCATTAGGATAATTTAAGATATATTCATTGGTTATTTGTTACTAAAATGCAGTACCTTAGTAGGTAGTTTTAGTGTTTAGTTTGGTTTTTATGACCATGGTTGTTTTTTTTTATGAATATAGTATAATATATATATGAGCAGGATGTTCAGCTGATGGTGATTGATACGTCCTGCATTTGATTGCCTGCCGTCCTGATTCTTGAAAAGCCCGCTTCTGAGTGGCACCACAATTGCGCTCGTCACCTTGAGACATAAGATTTTAAGTCTCATTTGCCAAGTAATTTCACTAGCTACGGCGCCTTCAGACCGTAACACAGTAAAGTTTACACAATATCAAAGTCATTAGAATGCAGTGTAAATTATGTTTAATGCAAGCTTTGGAACGGTCTATAAACCATAACCACAATGTGTCTGTAATTTTTCGCTAGTACTATAAAAAACAGTCAAATGCAAATCAGATTATTGATAATATAGATTCAGTGACGAACATAATTGCATCAATAAGAGCTGCAAAAGCCAGATCCTAACCCTTCAGTATTATAGTAATAGACACACTTGAAATGGGCCGTAAATTAATTGATCTAATATACATATTGTATAAATAAAGTTGTAAGTCATCATATTCATACTAAACTGTTGTCCAGGTTATCTCTATACTGTAATTCTTGTAGGACTAGTAATGTAAGGCCTTTCTTTGTTCCAACTTCTCGGTTGTGAACTTCACATAATGCACCTGTTAATAGATTATCTCGTTCATATAATAACTTAAGAATAGTATTTGTATTGTTTTTGACGCCTAGTTTTAGACACTCTGCGCCAGCTAGAGATTTAGCTTATCTTTATGTGCTTCATATTTATGTATTTGAAATGTGTATCAGTTTTGGCTTATTGTATGTATGTATCTAATATTTGGAATAGAATTTTACTTCGTGTGCTTTAAATTTATGTATATTTTTTTATTAGTTAACACGTTAACATGTGTTTGCCAAAGTCGTGAATGTAACATAAAATAACCTATTGTATTGTTTAAATATATATTTATTTTAGTTAAATATCACGCCATCGTTAGTGTTTACATTTGATCGACGTATATGTTAATCGTAGTTTCCTTAAACTAGCGTTATTTTCTTATTTAGTAACACAAGCTGTATTCACGTTTTATCGGTGTGGGTACCGACTAGTTTCGGACCATTCGGGGGTACTTCATCAGGGTGAGTATGGTGGGTTCGCGATAACGTCCCATCTCTTATAGCGGATTTGTGCAAGTAGTGCGCGGCTGGATAGGGCAGGGGGCGCGTGATGCGCAGGCGGTGATGACGAGCACGGTAAAACTGACACTATGTCACTATTGGTGTCCACTACGTGATCATCGGCACTATGGTATTGCGATATGTGTTTTGTAATACAGGTTTCCAAGTTGATGGCAGAGCCCAACCCTTGGCTCTATTAAAAATTAGTTCGATGGTAGATTTCTATGGCTTCCAGCAGCTTGCGAGACACAAAGTTTTTATCGCGAGCCAATACTTTCGCCCTATCGAACGTAATATAGTGTAAAGTGTCGGAGCTTAGGGCATGCTGTGCCACTGCTAAAGTTTTGCTGTCTAATTTTCGTACACTGCGGATGTGGTTTTAATAATTTAATAGAGTTATTTTGTAATGATTAATACATGTATGTTGTTTGGGAACCAATAAATAAATAAATATAGTCAAACAGAATGCCTAATTCTGTCGAGGATGGATGACCCGAGTTAGTGCCCTTTATCCTATCTTAAGATTAAATAGTAGGATTACTCAACAGCAGACCATATTTTAATGTCCAACATTTACGTAGGTAAGTAAAAACTTAGTATCAACAAAAGCCAACTCTGACAAACCAGTATCACGAAATATCAGCCCGCAGAGATTAAGTTATATTTTTTCTCATGACAAGTTTACCGATACATTAAAGTTTGTTTGTTGTTCTGTCGGTGGCCGCAGTGTTGTCAAGGGAGCAATAATTCAGTTACTAGCCACTGGAGAGCAGAGTGAGGACGGATGCCGCAGAACACAAATATTCGTTTACAAAAACATTTTGGAGTAATGATAATGTATCTTCACTTGAATTCGTAGATCTGGCAGTATCCGGATGGAAAAAAAAGCCCGCTGAGTTTGTTGCGCCCATTTTGCTCAGGTTTGAGGCATTCTTTTTGGAATGGGTGGTAGTTTTTGACTTTCAATAAGTGATGCCACATCCTATTTTCAATAAAAATATTTGAATTTGAATCAGTATCTTTTTTTTATGAAAATAAAAGATGGGACGAGCAGGACGTTCAGCTGATGTTAATTGATATGCCATGCTTATTACAATGCAGTGCCGCTCAGGATTCTTGAAACAATCAAAAAAATCTGAGCTGAGACATAAGATGTTAAGTCTCATTTTCCCAGTAATTTCACTAGCTACGACGCCCTTCAGACCGAAACACAGAATTTATACACATTACTGTTTCACGACAGAAATAGACGCCGTCGTGGTACCCATAATCTAGCAGGCATCCGGTGCAAAGTAGGCACTGGTCTTTATCTTTATCTGGTTTTGAGTGGAAGTTCGATCTTTAAGCCAAATGATAGTCCATTTTATCAATGAACATGAGTTGGTGATTGGTTTGTGACATCAGAGTTAGGGATATACATCTATTTTATTAATCACCAACATTATTTGCAGCGCCTTACCAATAATGACTTGTACAGGAATAACTTAATTCCCCGATTATACCCGGGGAATTAATTATTGAAATTTTCATGGGTTTTTATAATTTATAAACAAAGTAGAGGACAGCCTATCAAACAGTTATTATTATTCACGTGTAAGTTACTGCTGAGTGTAGAAATTGCCAGCAAGATAAATGGGATGGGACGGAGGTCCATGGAGATCCATGAGTTAATTTGATTTCTGCCGAGAAGTATTAAACCGGTATTTCAAATATTTTTTGTGTTTTATTTCATCTAATCACATAACTGATAGTAGAAAACTTAAACGTAAATAAACATGAATCATAATCATCTTATGTCACAAGGTGACGAGCGCAGTTGTAGTGCCGCTCATAATTTTTGGTTCTTTCATGAATCCTGAGCGGCACTGCATTGTTATGGGCAGGGCGTATCAATTACCATCAGCTGAACGTCCGTCTCGTCTTGTCCCTTATTTCCATAAAAAGAAATATCGGATACTACAAAACTTAAACATAAATAGACATAAGTCAAAAACCACCGCTTATTTAAGTAAAGGGTATAATTTGTGGATTCTGTGTCGAGTGTGTGAGGCATATATAGTGAATACTCGAGTTTTCAAAGTTCCAATTAATTGTATCAACTAACCGCTAGTTGCAGAAAGCATCCTTAAAGTTAATGTTGCATTAAATATAATACTGTCACTTTCTTTTTCATTTTGACAGTCAAAGATGGAAGGATTCTTTCTGCAACTAGAGGTAAGTGTCATAGCTAAGAATAAATGCTTTAAAAAACGTTTCTATTTCCGCGTATTCGAAGTGAGCGTCCAGTTACATATTCAGCTTCAAGTGCATAATTACGGTTACATATCAAATGAAGGGGCCGACATGTACCAGGAAGTGTTCAAAATAGAAGATTTTATATAGAAACCAAGATGATTGAGGCACACTGAGGTAAACTGCAAAAGTCAAATTTGACGACTTCATCTTTCAGCTCAGCAGCCTTACGTTAGGGGTTCGAAAGTGTTGTGTGTTAACTCTTGTGTTTTACTAATTATTTTTTACTAACTCGTGTGAGGTATTTTAACGTTTGAATATTTTTGTTGCATTACTTTGCATAATATATTGTAATTGAAATTATTTGTAAAATTAATTGAAAATAAGAACTTGTAACACCTAATCTGTTTTGAAAAGAGCAACCTTTGAGTTTCTTGATCGTTCTTTTTTTAAAGAAATTTGCCTTCCAAATGAACTGTATGAAAAAAAATAACACATTTCAAATATATTATAATTTACCTATGAAATAAACTATTTTCGATTTGATTCGGTGGACAAATTCAGCTGCTGGTATTAATTTAAGCATGAGCAGTCTCCGTTATATATGTGGATAAAAAATGCATATGGATTATAATCCATATGCATTTTTTATCCATAGACCTCAACGGAACGCCAACTTATGGAGTCTCTTGAAACTGGCTTACTCGTCCATCATTTGAACCAGCTCTTCACTCTGTGCAGTCAAATGGAAAGAGCTGGTACAGAGAAGCGCCAGTTCAGAGATGAGATCAGTTTTCCACGTGAGGCCATATTTCATGAATGTTTGCATCTCCAATGATGAATATTTATTGTATTTTTTAAAATGTAAATTGCATAAATATATGTTTATTTTAACGAAAATAAGGGATGAGACGAGCAGAACCTTCAGCTGATGGTAATTGATTCGCCCTGCCCAAACCCAAAAATTCTGAGCAACTATTGCGCTCGTCACATTGAGACATAAGAAGTTAAGTCTCATTTGCCCAGTAATTTCACTAACTACGGCGCCTTTCAGACCGAAACACAATAATGTTTACACATTTCTGCTTCACGACAGAAAGAGGGGCCGTTGTGGTATTCATAATCAAGCCGGCATCCTGAGCAAAGAAGCCTTCCACTGGTATATAATATCATAGTAAATGCTACGCCTAGCGTAGATAGTTTGTATGAAAAGTAAAAACGAATGATGTATGATATAAGTAAATACTTTAAAGTATCGTCACTCCTGATGCCAGTTTTTTCTTCCTAACCTGACGGTCAATAGACAGAACTTATTATGAGGGTAAAGATAATACTTACTCCAAATTCAGTCAAAGTCCAACAGTAAATCGAATGATATAAGAGGAAAACTCCCCGTATTCCTTGGCAACTGTGATGAAAAAGGATTAGTCTATGAAGCGCTAAACGTCGAAAATAAAAAGTATTCGCTTGGGTTTCACCATCCATAATGACCAGTGTGGCCATTAGCTAATGCTTTTAAATCTTTGAGTGAGACTGAATAGAATGTAAGTTTTTGTGGGATCTTTTACTAATTATGAAATTGATAAGCTATGCTAGAGTTAATGGTTTAGTCTTTCGCAACATAATGATGAGCTTCACTTTCATATGAAAGGCATAAAATCAGTCAAAAGTCATTTCTAATAACTACTAGATACTACTACCGCTTCGGAAACATATGGCGCTCTGAGAGAGAAGAAGCGGCGCAAGTAACTCTCCCAGCATTCTTTTTTTGCGCTCTTTTCAATAACAATATACAATATTGTACAGTCATTTCTATCGCTATAAAATAATCACAATCTAGTCCCAGGCTGTCCGATCTTTTCGATATTCAGCAGTGGCGTAATAGGATTTACCATTTTTTTTATAAACAATATAAATTTATTTATAGATAATGCCTGAACAGTGGCTGTATACATTTACCCTTAAAGTATGTATCTTATGAAGCCTACTAGAATTAGTTGCAAGCAATCCCTTATTTCTAGTGTTATAATAATGAAAATCACTATTAAGAGCAAAAAGGTGACAATATTTGTGAACGTATATTAAATTTTCACAAATGTTCTGACAATGAACAGTCATAAAATTTATTTCTTTAAATTTTTCAATGAGAGACTGTCTATAGGATCCTGATGTTCGTATTAATATAGTTTCTTCGCTGCAGTAGAGCCGTTTCCACCAGTCTTCTGACATTCTGTTAAAGGCAAATTTAATAAATATGATTATGATTGTTTGTTCTCAGTATATTTCTGAAAACTTTAGATTTATTTTTAAATCAAAGTAGCAAGTTTAATAGCTGTAGCCACATGAGAAGCAAGAAATTACTGATTGCTAATTCTAGTAGGCTCAATTAAATACACAATAGTTTTACAGCTACATGTATATTCCTTTAAGTCCCAACATATTATGTTCCATCATGATCACAAAATAAATCTAAAAGTTTTATGACATTTTATATGATCAAGGCGGGACTGTCTAAGTTACAATTAAAATTTAATTTAGCAAGAAACATGCAGTGATTTGACATAAGTTTGAAATAGTAGTAATTACAGTATGGCGATTTGTAACGAAGTAACCCGGCCAAGTATGAACGCGAAAGGATTGCTTAAAACGTGGTAGATTTCGGCTATCTCCGTTTTTCACAAGATTATAGCCATCATCTGTCGATGTATTAGTGACTGCACATTTCATACAATCGAGTGAATCGCTATTTTCTTAGAGAGTTTCGGTCTTCTGATGTCTATGGGCGGTTGCCTCTCCTCTCCCCATTACGTAAGCATTCTCTAATATATAAAATTATCGTGTCATGGTGTTAAACATTGAACTCCTCCGAAGCGGCTTGACCGATTCTCATAAAATTTTAGTGCATATTGGGTAGGTCTGAGAATCGGACAACATCTATTTTTCATCCCCCTAAATGTTAACGGTGGTCCACACGAAATGTTTTTTAATTGTTTTGACATTTTTTTTAAATTTGTTTGATTATAATTCAGCATTATAAAATACATACAACTTTAAATTTTCACCCATCTACGATCAACAGTTACTTTTGTATCGCGATTTTAATATCGGCAATACAACGTTTGCTGGGTCAGCTAGTATAAAAATAAAAAATGGATATGCAGAAAGCTGTATGTCTTAACCGCCGATAATAAATAGACATAAACGATGAGGGAGCCTGGAACTAGATTTATTTTTGTTTTGATCAAACATTTATGTTCTTATGTTATGTTAACGTAATATTATTAAAAGAACGTAAGAAAAAATACTATCGGTAAAGATCGTACCGATTTAAATAGGATTCTCAAGGAATCAATTCAGAATTTTACCAGTTTGAAGGTTCAAGAATCATTATTGTGTTCCGGTCTGAAGGGCGTTGTAGCTAGTGAAATTACTGGGAAAATGAGACTTAACATCTTATGTCTCAAGGTGACGAGCGAGAATCCTGAGCGGCACTGCTATGTAATGGGCAGAGCGTACCAATAAACATCAGCTAAACATTCTACTCGTCTCGTCCCTTATTTTCATAACAAAAATTAATAATTATTTTTTGACTTTGTAAATAAATATATTTCTATTCTATTCTAAAATGATAACAGAAACATTACTTTTAATATATGGAGAGATTCACAGTATCTAATGTTTCAAAAGAAATATATTTTCCGTGCACTAACATACTTAAATTTTGCTTCATGTTTTCTCATTGTCCTGAATTAACTATGCAGTTCATTGTGGTTATTAATTTAGAACAATGCAAGCTTAGATTATGTTCTATACATGGAAAATTTTCAAAGGTCATATTTTACTTAAGTATGCTCATTAGGATTTGCGTTTGGACATATTTTAGTTTCATTCAAATTCAATATTTTTATTTTAAATAGGATGTGACATCACTTATTGAAAGTCAAAAACTACCGCCAATTCCAGCGGATGCCTCAGACCTGAGAAGAATGGGTGCACCAAACTCAGCGGGTTTTTTTTTATCCAAAAAATATCTGTACAAAGTAATATTGTACAATTAAATTTATTAACCTGAGTGCTGTAGCTCTATTTCCAATCTATGGTGTCTTTCATTCGTTTCAATGATCTCATGTTTGCTCTACGCAGTCAAAGTCCTATGTTTATTATTTCCTTTAGCTATGTATCAGAAGATACATAGCTAAAGGAAATAATAAACTGCATTTCCATGTAGTGAAAAACGATTATTAACTTTGAAAAAGATTTAACTTATTTTTATGACAATAAGGGACAAGACGAGCGGGACGTTCAGATGATGGTAATTGATACGTGTGATTGAGTGCCGCTCAGGATTCTTGAAAAATCTAAAAATTATGAGTAGCACTCCAATTGCGCTCGTCTCCTTGAGACATAAGATGTTAAGTCTCGTTTGCCCAGTAAATTCAGTAGCTACGGCGCACTTCTGACCAAAACACAATAACAAAAGATTAATTACTTAACAAGATGGACCGACGATCTGGTCAAGATCCCCGTAATACGTTGGATGAGGGCAGTGCAGAACCGATCTTCGTGGAAATCTTTGTCCCAGCAGTGGAAGTCTTCCGGCTGATGTTGATGATGAATAACTTAACGTCCTTCAGATGGACGATGCGGACGCGTTCTTAACAATTAACGTGCAGCCAGGGTGTAGACAGGACCATACCCTTAACGTGCACACAAACCCTGGCATGAGGCAAGAAATTATGCTCATTCCCTTTCCCTTCTTTCCTTTCATTTGGCCTGTCGTCATAGGATAGCAGGGTGTCTTTGCCACATCGAAAAGTCCATAGTTGCCTCTTAAGATACACTTCGGCGATTATTCCATTATTTCTACGCGCCGAAGAATGTCAGGGCAAAGTACATTTTGGGGAAATATTTCGGCAAAAATGCAAGTAAAACCATATCTTTACAAAGCTGTTTTAGTGAAGCAACCATTTGTACCATTCAGTAAGTATCATTATTAGCGAGAAATACTAGAACAAAAGATAAAAGAAAGTTATAGAACAAAGGTATATGAACAAAGGCATCACGTTTGACTAACTTTAAATATAGCAGCGTGAAATAATATAGTGGAAACTCATTTTACCAGTGGGAGGCTCCTTTGCACAGGATGCCGGCTAGATTATGGGTACTATCTATAACTATATTATCGTCTTGTCCCTTATTTTCATAAAAAAAAAAATTACGGCCGTTCCCAATATATTATCTACAGATAGAGATAAATTACTATCTTCTACTGTCAGGAATTAGCAGTCAATAATCTGAAGCTGTCATAATATACCCCATAAGTCATTCTTATCGCCTTATATTGGGACGCGTGAATTGAAATTTCCATACAAACTTCTGTCCCGTTGACAGGCAGCGTGTACGGATAAGGTGAGTTACCGTCGATAAGTTTATTGGGACAGAAAAGTCAACGATAGTTATGATTCTTATCTCAAATAAGAGATAGACTGAATATTACGAACGGCCGTTAGAGAAATGAGAGAAAGTAGAATGTTCTCGATTGAGAAACTCTGTAAGTTACGTGTGAAATTATTTTTATACATACATGATGCTTAGAATATAATCAGTCATTTTGTGTGGCTATGTGAAAAAGCCCTCCACTAAATCGAGACCTCGTTGAGGCTGTATTAGCGCGTCCGTAGGCGACCTGAGATTCCAAGTAGAGATGGTCTACAGCTGGGGACTCCGCTAAACCTCTAGGAACTCCTGGTGCTAAGGTGGGTGTTACTGTCCTCTCGACATTAATTGTAGAAAAGATTTATGAGTTGCGTTGCACAGCGAACTTGATGCGATGCGATTAGGATGTTGACCACTGATGAAGTATTAATTATCTATTATATGCATATTGCGAGTTGCGATTTGCGTGCAAACTTTGCAGGTGCTCGGTGACAATTTGGTTACGGCACAAGAGACAACTGGCCTTAGATTAGCCACTCAGATACCAATGCGTCTGTTGTCTATGGGTATCTCTCTATGTTTTTAGGAAGTGTCTGCACTATCGTTTGCCATAATTAAAATTACAAAATAGAGAATAAACAGTTGCGGCGTTGAGTGTGTTGATGTCTCTTCAGCGATGTTAGATTGATTACTATTTCGAAGTGCGGTAGTGTTTCTACGTCTTCCGAGTAAAAAACCCATTGCACTAATTAATTCCTGCTACAAAAGGCATGAGACTGAAAGATATAATTTATCAAAACTGTTCACTTTGGCACTGGAGCTCAAAGAAGCTCAAAGTCATTCAACGAGCTATGGAGAGACCTTGCAGTTTCTCTGCGGGAGAGAATTCGTTACAAGAATATTCGCAATAACAAGCCTTCCGAAATCAGCAAATGCCCACGGGCACTTAATTTTGCAGATACTCGAAAATCGAAAGTGCCTTACGGCACACTACGCCCTGACCAAGTTCTGATCCTCATTTTGTTTAAAGTAGTTTATTTTGCATCGTCTTATAGATCGTTTCAATAGCTTTCTGATAAATTCACTCAAATCATTGTTATTATAAGCAATCTGTTTATAAAATAATGCGCGTTGACAGAGAACTGCGCCTGCTCCAAAATCACGCCGATCTAAAGCGTAGGTAGGCGCGGGGGTACTTGCCGATTTTGGAAAGCTAGTATAGCTAACATTACAGACAAAGCGCAAATAATTAGATATAGTGTCCATTTACAGGCCACATCGCTCGTTCGCTCATTAGATAATTGATGGGTATAAAGCATGGTGAAAACCGGACCGATTCTTATAAATGTTTGAACAATAGTTCGACTCAAGACTCTTGATTATAATTCAAATTTTAATTTTTCTGAACATTTCTAAGATTATTTTTGTGGAACAACTAACAGTTTTGATGAAACCTGATGTTATTACAACAATATTGAGGAATTTAAGGAGGGAAAAACAATAACGAAATTTTTTTTCTAATGCTTGATGTGATTTGAAGAACGCTTGACTTGTCGACGAGGGTCGGCTTTGGGAGCCTTGTCATTGCATTGTCAGTTTGTATATCCATTAGTGCAGGTTTTTAAGCATTTCTTATAAGCTGGTGGGCAGATATAGATGCCTTTTCGGTATTTATAACGATTGGCATATGAGCCTAGTTAATCTTGGCTTGCGCGAATGTTTCAAGTGATTGATTGTATTTATTAATTGAACTTACTAAAAGTTCATTTTGTCGCGGATTGTTAAGCAAGAAGAGAAATAAAATCCATATGCCGCTTGTGTGCTACACGAGGTACATTGGTATTGCTAAACTTCTTTAGACTAGTATTACTTATCTAAGTTTATGTTAAGAAAAATGTTTTATAATATTAGACATTTCTTAAAGTATTAAATGTATTATATATATAGAATGTTGCGCTATTATGGCGACATTAAATGAACACACGGGGAGAGCTACTTAGACTTATTCATAAAAAATAAATTTAAAATAAAAATACATAATTCACCTAGATAAACCAATTTTCCATAGCATCATTTCGGAACATACGGAAAACAAAAAAAAAAAAACATTAACATATAAGAGACATCCAGTCCTTCAAATTGAGTATAAAATATATTATGTTGTTTTGTTGAGAAATTTTTATGTTCCTTCATCTTTTGTTATTGTTCACTTCGTTTGTTTTGCATGCTTAGTCATAGAAACGTCAAGTAATTTGAAAACGTATATTTGTGTAATATTCTCATGTAAGTGATTATATGTTAAATCTTATAAGAATAACCCCCTTATTCATAATAGTCTGCTAACTTTTAATTCACACTCTGTCTTCTTCTATTGACCTAAATCAGAATGAGAAAAAACACTCCTTATCGGCTGTTTAAAGTATGCGGACCATTATGAATAAGGGGGTTAATGTTTTTTGCCGAAAAAAAACATACTACACAAAAACATAACAAGTAATCTAGTAGCTGCGAGCTACCGTAGGCACTGACAACTACTTAACGCTACGCCGTAGCCGTAAGTACTCGTAGGTGTATATCGCCCACGTAAGGGTGATTCAAATTTTGTTTTCTAAATAATAATTTCTTAGATTTTTTTATGGGATAGGAGGACAAACGAGCGTACGGGTCACCTGGTGTTAAGTGATCACCGCCACCCACATTCTCTTGCAACACTAGAGGAATCACAGGAACGTTGCCAGCGTTTTTATGATTACGGTTAATTAGCTCTACCTGTGTGTACATTTAATGTCTCCAAATTTTAGCGTCACGACGTATACATATAACGGACACCCAAAATGTTTCTGTACCACTATGGAAATCTTAATCAAAAGAGGTTTTCTAGTCATTCAATTAATAAGAAACAAAATAAAAACAGTACTGGCAATTAAAATGAAATGTTCTAAATTTGAATGTTTCAAAGTTATTTAAAAATATTCTATTCGATTCGAGCGTTTGCTCGCAGTTTGTTTTTAGATATTGTGCTTTAAATAAATAAAAAGGGTTTTATGTAATTGAATTGAATTGATGTCGATTGAATAAAATTATTTAACTTGGTTTTTGGTGACAATTTTTATACCGTTATACCACAGACAGGACAATTATCGCTGGTAATATTATAGTTATAGATATTTATTTTATTTATATATATATATATATATATATTGTTATTAATATTACACTCTTCTTCAAGAAGGGTGTTTTTCAAATTTTAGTAAGTACATAAAGGAAAAAGTCAATTGAACTTATTTTTTTGTCAAAATGAGTAATATCCTAAAAATCAATAAATATTAAAATCTACTTAACAAAAGTGATTTTACATGAGTAAATAATATTTATTTTATTTTGTTGCACGAAATCCCTTTTACTGTTACTGTCGAATAAATCTAATCTCAATCAAATTTTGTAAATTAGTTTATAATATATAAACTACTAGCTGACTTGATGTACGTAATAAATAATATACTGTTTTTTTATGAATTTGTCAATTATTTTTCATAACATCAAGAATTATTGCGTAACGTTTGCTCCTTGTTGTTGTAATGGAATTGTTTCACAGCAGAACTGTCAAACCGTGCGTCAATAAATTCTCTCACAGAAAAGATGACCACACAAAATAAATATTGGTAATAAAAATAATTATGGGACGAGACGAGCAGAACGTCCAGGTGATGGTTATTGGTACGCCCGGCCCATTACAATGCCGTGCCACTCAGGATTCTTGAATAAACCCAAAAATTCTGAGCGGCACTACAACTGCGCTCGTCACCTTGAGACATAAGATGTTATGTCTCATTTGCCCAGTAATTTCACTAGCTACGGCGCCATTGAGACTGAAACACAGTAATGCTTACACATTACTGCTTCACGGTAGAAATAGGCGCCATTGTGGTACCCATAATATAGCCGACATCCTGTCCAAAGGAGCCTCCCTCTGGTTATTTAGTTGATTAGTTAGAAGTTTATTAGTTTAGGAGTCCATCGCGGAAAAACAACGTGTCACTTAATTGATATATATTAAGATATATAAATTATCGTATATTTGAATTCTTTTTACTAATTACCCATTGAGTTCTGCATTTCAAATAAACCGACAATCGTATTATGTCATGTGGAACAAAGCAAATTCTGTCTCCAAAACGAATTTCATACTCGTGAGACCAAAACGAGATTGACATGGGACTGACGGGGGCGAGATGAACTCATAATATCTTCAGAGACTTGCCTTATGAGACTGTATAGGAGCTTTTATTAATGGATAACCTTAAACAAGATATTATGTTCTTATCACATATGCGATGAATGGATTGATATTACTTTTTTTAACGGAAAATATTGCTTAGTTTTGTAAGTTTTGTTCATTCTAGTGCCTTGGATTATTTCCGTTTTAACCTTGTTCATCACGAATTCGTATATTTAATTAAGAGTTGGTACAGTAGGCCTAGTTCTTGATAAGGCAAAAATTATATTGTTGTAAAAAAATTAAAATATAATTTAAGTAAAAATCACGTCAGTCAATAAAATTACTAAAAGCTCGGAGGAAATGTAATATATTATCTTAACTAGTAATAAAATTTCTTTGACTATAATCTGACTGGTTAAAAACACAATTATAATAAAAAGATTCACTATATAATTATGTTAAAAAACCATGAAAATACAAACGTAATTTACACATATATAAATAAAGATGGAGAATGAGTTTAATTAATTTATTGGTCATAAAAAAATATTAATATTTCATAGAAAAACAAGGAACGTTAGTGTCACAGAGGTTAAGGGTCGTTGTGTCTCATCCGGGATACGCTGGTTTGATTCCAACACATACCAATGTGTTTAAAAATGTTTCAACTCATCGTATCAGTCGTCATGCCAGCGTTAATGAAGTCATCCGCAGGGCATTTGCCGCTCTTAATATACCAGCTGTTTTAGAGACAAATGGTATACCCGCTGCGATGGCAAGTGTCCTGGTGGAATGATCCTGGTAGCTTGGGTACGGGGAAGGGAGCTGGTGTGGGACGCTACTTGCGTCGACACTCTGGCTCCTCATGTCCAAGTTACATCAGTTGGTGCTGGGGCTGCTGCTTCGACTGCCGAAGACAGCAAACGTTGCAAATATGTCGATCTCAGTAAGTCATACATCTTTGTGTCGTTTGGTGTAGAGACACTTGGCCCGTGGGGCCCAGAGGTGCGGAGAATGTACAAAGTACTATCTTCGCGCCTCAATAAGGCTACTGGAAACCAAAGCACTGGTAGCTATTTCGGTCAACGGATCAGCCTAGCTATCTAACGCAGAAATGCCGCCAGTATTCTTGGTACGCTTCCACGAAATGATAGTTTTAATTTTATGTAGTCATAGTATTGTGAATGTAGTTATAAGATATTTTGTTTGAATAACCTTATAAAGTCCATTGTCAACTCGTCATTGATTCACAATCCGTCTGGATTTATTTATCAACAACGTCAGTTACAAGTACATAGATACGATACATCCATTGTATTTACAAAACAATTTGATCCGAATAATCCACATGGAATTCAAAATATCGAGCTTCAACTAAATCCATATAAAGTCAACGTTTTTGCTGCAAAGGATTTTTCATAAAGCTTCGAAATTACAAGTGTGTTTCAGGATTAGCGTCGAGCTTTGTCATAGCGAATTATTCGCCAAAATAATACTGAAGTGTACTTTTTTTATTAAATAACAAAATAAGTGTAAAAAAATAACATAATTTGTGTTATTTTATTGATATTATTCTATGTGAAATAGTGGGCTTAACCCAATATGCAGACCATACCGTTGTAACCAATGTTAGCATACGAGAAATGTGCCGCACGCTTAAGACACATCTCTCGAGTGTACGGTCAGCAGAACGATCTAGATTATTTACTAGCTAGGTGCGGTCTACCAAAATCTTGTAGTACTCGGGTCATTGGTGTCCCGCAACGAGCTTAACCCGTTTAGAATTTACACCGTTTATATTTTAGGAGTGACAAAGATTCAATTTGGAATCGTAGTTGAAATACTTCCTTTTTTATGGTCGAAACTCTAACCTGCAAGATTTTGAATGTAATTTGAAGCCTTTTATATTGATTTTATACATTATATATTTTTATATAGGCTATGCGTAGTTTGGGAGAAGACAATTTGTGTAAGAGTGTGTCAATATTATTATTATATTTCCAAAATAGACATCAGGAATATGTATATTTTTTGAAAGTCAGATAAACTTATAATACCTACAAATCGGCCCAGTCGAGTAAGTCTTTTGTGCGGCGTTGTATATGCTTTTACAATAAGATGCCAGAAAATGTTCAAAACAACCCCGCTGTGTTTGTTGCGCCCGTTCTTTTCAGGTCTGAGGCGTACCTTTTGGAATGGGTGGTAGTTTTTGACTTTCACTACGTGATATTACATCCTATTTTGATTAAAAATATTTGAATTTGAATAGGTACCACAGCGTTTATTATTTCTGACGTAAAGCAGTAATGTGCAAACATTATTGAGTTTCAGTTCTGAAGGGCGCCATAGCTATTGATTTTTTTGCTATAATGCAATTTTCGACAAGTTGTATTTGTGTCTGCATTCTTTAATTGATGCTGTTTTGAATTAAAAGCGTACATTATTATCTAAGATAAATTGCAATTTTTGTAATTAATTTATTGTTGTACCACAATGACTATTATAACAATCAGTATATTCGATTCATCAAATTTATACATATTTTATATTTACTCATCGCATGAGTATTTACTTTGACTCAGTTGCAGTTCTACCGACAGATTCTTTGAAATAAAATTTCAATAGATCAAAGAATGATAAATTCCATTTCAGCGACAGTGAACACAAGTTGCGACAAATATTGACAGTGCATTGAAGGCTTCAGCGACGTGACCGAGTAAGTGCTGCGAGAATTTCAAGGAACCGTTGCGATTTCTTACGTGTACGAAAGAGAATCTGTTATGTGTTCTGTGCTATTTGAACGAGCTCTTCTCCAGATTTTATTATTATTTTACACTGAAGTATACCTTTGCTGGAATCCTACTAATATTAAAAATGCGAAAGTTTGTGAGTGTGTGTGTATGTTTGTTACGTCATCACGAAAAAACTTCTGAATGATATTTAATTAAACTTTACAATAATATAGTTTACATATCAGAATAGCACATAGGCTACAATTTATAAAGATATACAGTGTATTATCCAAAATATAACGATAAGTGGCAAGAAGTAGGAAAAAAAGCTGCAACTTGCGAACTGTTCAAGTTTGCTCCGCAAAGCCCGCAGGAGTTACAAAAGTACATATAATGTGTATCGGCTCAAATACTACAACACACCTATTATAAAAACGAAATTAAAAAAGATTAATAATTTTGTTCTAGAATTAAATCATAAGTCATCAATCTTAAGTAAAACGGTCGAACACTAAAAATACTTTATATAGCAAAACAATGTTTGCCGGGTCAGCTGGTAGTTATATAAAAGTACTGTTTTTTTTATAATTATACTATCTGATGCCCACGACTTCGTTCACGTAGATAAAGGGTTTTAAAAATAAATAAGCAAGTTTGGAATTGAAGACTGTCTCATGTCCCATTACAGTTTCGGTTTCCGTTTTCGCTCCCATTCCCAACATATTATATGAATCTTATTTCGAGATGAATTTCTCATCTAAATTGAAAATATACCTTAGTAAAAACTGCTTATATTCATTAGACGAATATTTTCAACTAAAAACTTGACTATATATTATATAATACTGCTAATAATCTTTTGTTAAATTGATATTATTGTTACTAATGATTTAGAAATGTATTTTATAAAATTTGCACGTCATAAATGTGGCAAACATGTACTTTATAATATTTATGTAACATCAATCTAACATGTTTATGCAAATAAAAACTTTGACTTTGAGGAAGTTTGCTATGGAAAACTGAACCTACTACTGGTATTGTTACAGCTCATCGCCGTGAATTTTAGTTTTTCACAAATTCCACGAGAACTATGGATTTTTCCCGGATAAAATGTAGCCTATGTGCTTTCCCAAGCTCAAATCGATCGCTGTACCAAATTTCATCAAATCGGTTCAGTAGCTCCAGCGTGATAACGTAACAAACAAACTTAAATTCACATTTATAATATTAATAGGGATCATCATCACGAAGACATGTTAAATGTTATTTCTTGGTAAGTGATTCTGTTTGTTGTTATATAAAGCTAGCTAAAATATATCGTCAGAAAACTACCTACTCAATAAATTGATTTAAATTTACATCGCAATGGCTTAGCAATTGATATTGTCTTGTAATAATTTGTAATATGTTCTGTTAAATGTATGTATGTATATGAGCATTGGCGCTTCTGACATTGAAAAATCTATAATCATAATATACCCTAAATATTATATCAAACCACTAACTGTATAAACATGCGCGGGTTACATAGCACAAACTAACAATGATTGGTGAATGAGTGTTATTACCCAAGGATTCAAATAGAAGTTATTATATATTAAAATCTTCATACGAACAATCTAATCGTCAATTCAAATTCAAAATATTAAAAGCACTTTTTGAACGTCGAAATCTACCAGGGGACCCAGTACTCTGTGAACGGCTGGATCACTTGGCGTTGCGTAGAGACGTCGCTTCATTGTCACGGGGAGTGTTCCGAAGAGCTGTTTTACCTAATTCCTGCCGCCGAATTCCACCTTCGCACGACACGCCACAAGTTAGGATATCATCCTCACCATCTGGATGTGTGGCGGTCCTCCACAGTGCGGTTTACAAGGAGCTTTCTTCCACGTACTACAAAGCTGTGGAATGAACTTCCTTGTGCGGTGTTTCCGGGACGATACGACATGGGCACCTTCGAAAAAAGCGCGTACACCTTCCTTAAAGGCCAGCAACGCTCCTGTGATTCCTCTGGTGTTGCAAGAGAGTGTGGGCGGCGGTGATCACTTAACAAAAGGTGACCCGTACGCTCGTTTGTCCTTCTATTCCATAAAAAAAAAAAAAAATACCACCCAACCTACCAGAGTCTCCTTTGCACAGAAAGCCGGCTAGATTATGGGTACTATAACGGTGCGTGTAAATATTTCTGTGTTTCGGTCTGAAGGGCGCCGGAAATTACTAGGCAAATGAGACTTAACATCTTATGTCTGAAGGTGACGAGCGCAATAATTGTAGTGGCGCTCAGAAATTTTGGGTTTTTCAATAATCTTGAGCGGCACTGCATTAAAATGGGCAGGGCGGATCACTTACCATCAGCTGAACGTCATGCTCGTCTCGTCCCTTATTTTCATAAAAGAAAAAAGAAAAAGAAAGACCCATTTGAAATAATATGCCTCACACCTGAGAAGAACGGGCGCAAGAAACTGAGCGGCCGTTTTTGTTTTATTCTGTTTTTGTTTTTATTATCCATCTAATAAATGAAACAAAATGAATTCCACAGCTTCATAAATATATGATAAATTTTACGCCGCTCCAGAGAGAGTATGACAGTATATACTTTTAATCAATTACAGAAATATCAACGTATTCGGTTGACATTTTGCCCTCAAATGGTTCTAATATCGTCTAGACAACTTTTTCTTATACATTCTTTAGTATATTATGTAACATGACACTAAGTATTTCTTCGCCAAATGAAATGAATATTGTATTTCATTTACTCTCGCTTAAATTTATCCAATTTGAAAAGTAGCAGTTGCTTAGTAAAATATATTTTGCAAGGAACAAAATTTGAACATAACCACAATTTTTGGTTGTGAATAAAAAATATTTGTTAATTAAATTGAAATATAAAAATGTTCAGTCTTTCGGCCTATTTAAGGTTATATTCGGTCCGTTGGTTTGAATGTACTTATCTGCCATAGATACATTCACAGAGATTCGTATAGCCGAAACACATGGTCGGATTTGGTACGGGCAGACCATCGGATGTTCCCTTGGAGGCCTCGCACCAATTGGTCCGCCGTCGTACTCGGTACGGTCTGGAATGTAATAATAATTATAATTTTTAGAGGTGGCTAATGCGACATACTATGGTATATGGTTCGGTACCGCGTCCGATGGTTCGGCCGGGCCAAATCCGACCATGTGCTTAGGCTTAACAGACAGATACACTTAATTTCATAAATATTAAGGAACTTTATTTCATCTGATGTTCCAGCGCTTTCATTGATCTCTTGATATGACAGGATTGTTTTTGATTTTACTATGAATTCATTAAAACCACGAATTTATATTTTTAACGTTGCTACACCACGATCATCATGATTTTCAGTCGGAAGACGTCCACTGCTGGACAAAGGCCTCCCCGAAAGATTTCCATGACGATTGATCCTGCGCTGCCCTCATCCAATATATTCTAGCGATCTTGACCAGATCGTCGGTCCATCTTGTGGGGGGCCTACCAAAACTGCGTCTTCCAGTATGTGGTCGCCATTTGAGCACTTTACTGCCCCAGCGGCCATCCGTCGAACTATGTGCCCTGCCCACTACCACTTTGCCAAATTCGCAATCATTTGGGCTATGTCGGTGACTTTGGTACTACTACGGATGTCCTCATTTCTGATTCAATCTTGTAGGGAAACTTCGAGCAAATAGCCCTCTCCAATGCCCTCTGAGTGACCGTGAGCTTTCTTATTAGGCCCGTTAACGACCACGACTGCGTACCGTAAGCACACACACTGGTTGAAAACCTTCATCTTCAGATACTAAGGTATTTTTTAAATTACCAGTACACCACCATAATTATTGATAAATCTATTATCAAATCCTTTTTAGTATTGGCTATTATGAGTCAAATTCTAGATTAATATAAGAACTGATAGGTAGTAAACGTTATTAATTTTCCAAATCTTAATATTCAAGTCGGCGAAATTGTCTGATTAAAATTATCCCCTTGAAAAGGTTCGGTGATAAAATACAAATGTTTCCGCGTCAATTCTAAAAGACGATTCATGACAGCTTATATTTTGGGATTAAGTTCGTGACACACATAGGATGAACCCAGATAATATTTTATTCCTCTTTATCAAAAATCTATTTTTGGATTATAGGTTAACTCACTCTGTTCTACTCTAGTCTGCCTTCCCATACTTAATTTATAACCCAAAGCTGAGTTAAAATGTAAAAAAAAAATACTATTATAATATATTGTATTTGAATTTATTGACGATACCAAATTTCTTCAAATACGAATAAGCAAGCTAAGTATAATATCATATGATAGATACTTTTTGCATGACATCTGCTGCAAAAATGGAAGTAGTTAATACATTTTATTTTACCAAAGAATTAATTATTTTTTGAATGAACATTAAATAATCCGATGATATGATGAATAAGACGATGATGATAACGGTATATCAACGACAAACACATAAATAAATATTGCGTCCATTACTGATGATTGGACAAAGTAATTATCTCTAATATGATCGTTCATAATAGTACATATTATTACATATAGTGAGATATTAAATCATTTTTGTAAAATAGTAATGTTATAAACCAATCATAACAAGTTTGTATATACACGAAATTTAATATTATTTTTACTAAATATTAAATCAAATAATTATAATAATATGATACAATTGATTTTCAATAAAACTCCGTGTATATGCATCTTTATTCGTAGCCGTTGTGAATTTGAAATGTCTATAGCCCGTTCGCTCGAAATGTTATTCCATTGAATTACTTGTTTAGTGTACTCTGCTATCATTCATCTTATCTATTCCTATTATTATATTTTCTTTGTGCAAAAATATCGATAGAAATGGGAATATCTAAGGAGCATTTATTCTCTGTAAAAAAAAAATATATTCTCTATGTTTACTGTAGTAAAGAGACATTTTAGTTACTTTCATTTAAAGTATCTTATGTATGTTTGATGTCAGTATTGTTTTGTAATTTGTTTTTCATGTACGCTTTAGTGACCTATTACGACACATGACTTAGGCTTATCAAGTCCATACATATAATTACATATATAAGTAACTACAAGTAGTACTTGTTACAGTGTACAGTGCAAATACATCATCATCACAATCACAATAATCGTTACTAGAATTAGATTAATTAATTAGATTGTATGAAAATACCCAATTATTTTCATACTTTTTAGTGCATATTATTGAAGTCGGTTGTTTTTATGTTAAAATGTTTTATTACTCAACAGCACTCGTCGGCTTCTCTCAGCCTCGTCATTTTCCTATAAACTACAACCTGGTAGAAAATGCTAATGATCTATTAAAAATTCTTATACTTTCATTTAACAATGAAAGTTATGGTGAATATGCTAAACCAGATTTACTATTTATTTAACTATTTTGTGAAATCTTTATTGTTGTGAGAGTATTGGCGGTAGTAATCTTTTACCACGAGGACACCCTTGCAATTAATTGCCATCCTTCGACCGACAAAAATCTTTTCCTCGAATCTTAAAACATGTTCAACGAGCCTAAGAAGTTCCACTTCAAAAACACAAAAAAGAGTATATCGCCAATGCAGTTCAACTTTTTAGTTTGATATCTTTGATTAATTTATAAGAACAATAGCTTTTTTATTACGGCAACTTTATATTGTAGTGGGTATCTTGACACTCAATAGCATCTTTTAAATTTTGTAACATACGCTTTGTGTTATCTTGCATTGAAATTAATAAAATACAAAATACTTACTGATGATGATATGTGTTCCAAGTTTCTTTTTTATTTCCTGTAGTATTATTTTACAAAGTTTTACTACGCAACCCGGCATTTTAGTTTCAATTCTTAGCAAAGTCTAACAGTGTGGCACGTCAACGTCACACATTGTTCGAGACTTTCCCAAGTGCGCCTACTTGGCCGTAGAATTTGTTGCCGCACTTTGCGACAACGCCTACAGTATCTAGTTGGAGCCCAGCGAATACCAATCCAAAACCTAAGATATGTTATTGGATTGATGTGTCATTCCAAAATTATATAGATCTATGAAAAAGCATTTCCCAGACAAGTCGACACTGAGAATAATACGCAGACGCTGATTATAAGTGGGTTAATTAAGAATGAACAAGATCAATTAAATAATAAATCTCGTCATAAATAATGTACCTGAAAACCGTTCAATACGTTGATTTTAATCTCCATTTGAAACAGTGAATACAGGAATTGATCAAACCTTTTTCAAACTACTTCGTAGTTCGTACAAACAGATGGATAGATAAATTGAAATATGGAAATGAAAGTGAGGGCTCGCTTTTCCAATTTCCTTCCACTTTTATCTCTGTTACAAATATAGATTTCATTTGTGTGCCGTAATTAAAGTGGTTGTTCTGTTTTGGTATTTCTTATTTGTTTATTTCTTATTTCATCAAAGATTAAAGTGATTTGCATTAATAAAACATAGGCAAACATAGGCAGGTCGTAGCATCGCTAATAAGACCTGTGTGGTAAAAATAAACAAATCCATTCTAATATTATAATTAATGTGAATGTAAGTTTCTTTGTTACGCTTTTACGCCGGAGCTACTGAACCGATTTAAATGAAATTTGGTACAGCAATAGACTAGAGCTTTGGAAAGGACATAAGCTACATGTTATCCCGGAAAATCCACGGGATTTGTGAAAACCTGATATTAGCGTTGATGAGCTATAACTATACCAACAGTAGGTTTAGTTTGCCAGAAAAATCTTCCTCGAAATAAGATTAATATAAAATGTTGGCATTGGGAGCGAAAAAGGGAACCAGAACTGGAATAGGAAATGAGTTTAAAAAAAAAAATTAAAAAAATCCCTTTATTATTATAATTCAATATCAACCCAGTCGCTTTAATTCTCTCATGATCATAATAAAATCTGCTGATTGCCTGATATTTTATTAGAGATATAAAGCTATCTGAAAAATTTATCAAATTTTTAGTTGACTAACTCAACTGTAAACTTATATAGTATACTATGAAGTCGCTTCCACTCTCTATTAGATCTTTTAAACTATTCGACTGATTTTAATGCAGTTTTCAGCAATAGATATAGTGATTTAAGAGGAATATTATATAAGTGACAAACATACATATTATAATGCGTGTAAAACCGAGTCGGATCGCTAGTATGTATTTTTTATGAAAATAAGGGACGAGAGGAGTAGGACGTTCAGCTGATGGTAATTGATACGCTCTACCCATTACAATGCAGTGCAACTCAGGATTCTTGAAAAACCCAAAAATTCGCGTTCGTCACCTTGAGACGTAAGATGTTAAGTCTCATTTGCCCAGTAATTTCAACCAGCTACGGCACTCTTCAGAACGAAACATAGTAGTGTTTACACATTACCGCTTTGCGGTAGAAATAGACGGCATTGTGGTACCCATATTCTAGCCGGCTTCCTGTGTAAAGGAGCCTCCCACTGGTATTTGGTATATTTATAATTTAAGATATAAATTTTAGTTCAATATAGGTTGATAGCGTTAGTAAATCATTAGGTAATTTTTAAACAAGAAATAAAGCCTTCAATTACTATATCAACTAATTTACATTTCTAAAAGCCTTTGTAAAATTATAAATATTAAAAGGCATATTAGGTTCAAAAGGTATTAAAACTATTTATAGA
This sequence comes from Leptidea juvernica, assembly GCA_949711755.1. Lineage (NCBI taxonomy): Eukaryota > Metazoa > Arthropoda > Insecta > Lepidoptera > Pieridae > Leptidea > Leptidea juvernica. The sequence goes on along the minus strand of CATIXQ010000015.1, from coordinate 11,813,670 downwards.
AATACTAGCTGACCCAGCAAACGTTGTATTGCCATATAAAATAATAATAAAAAAATATAAATGGGGTATAAATGAAGATGCAACCGATTTTCAGACCTACCAAATATATTGCATTCGATTGCCTTTTTGAAACCCTAGAGGATTTGTGGATGGAACAGAATAATATAAAAATCGCGATATAAAAATAGTTGTAGATCGTAGGAGGGTGAAAACTAGAAGTTGTATGTATTTTTCAATGCTGAATCATAATAAAATAAAATAGAAAAATTGTCAACAAAATAAAAAAATATATATTTCGGGTTGTGTCACCCTTATTATTTACGGTTATAAAAAATAAATGTTGCCTGACTCTCAGACCTACCCGATATGCACACAAATTTCATACGAATCGGTTCAGCCGCTTCGGAGGAGTTTGGTAACAAGCACCGGGACACGAGACTTTTAGATATTAGATATTTCATTTATTTGGAATCAGCTGCATTCTAACGATACAATTAATAATTCATTGGCTGTGATCAGCATTGCGGCTAGTTATGCGGGGACCATTCCTAAATCTAATATTTTACAAATTTCAACAAATCGCAAACCGGTTGCTGTAGACAGGCTTAATTGTACGCCTCGGATTGGGTATGCATTTCATTGCTACAATTTGCAGAATTAGTCTAACGTGATTTGTGTTACAAATTCCAATGCTTGTCTATTTCGAACATACGGCACGATATTTTGCTAATAAACGCTCCGTTCTTTGTGAAATATGTCAATTATGTTTTGTAAGTATTTTTATGGATTAGTAGGTCAGGTATGGTTTTTGTTTAAGTTATTATGACAATAATATTCCTCTGTTATAAAACACGCACCTTTTTAAATATTTATATACTGTTTTATATTTTTATGAACTTTGAAGCTAAATGAGCTTTCAAACTCATAATAATATTATATTAAGTAAGTAAGTAAGTATATCTTTATTTGGAACAAGCATTATATATGATATATATAATACACGTGAAAATTTATAAAATATAATAACAAATAATATGAAAAAACTTATCTAAAAAATTACTATAACATGCCTTATCTAAGTAAAACTAAAATACATTGAAAACTAAAGTAACGCTTATTCTATATCAACATAATAAGGTGGTGTTTGCAGTGCTTTGTCCCAAAAGGGTTTGCTACTCAGCATATTAGTTGTGTATAACCACAGGGTATAACCCAACACTGATTTTCAGCAGCTACCTTCAAGAAGGCGGCCGTCGCGATTATAATATATATATAAATGCTCATTATTAATATATCCGCTTTTCAATTAAATGATCTAGTCTTATGCAATTGAAACGATTATCTTAATATTGTTTAAGTTTTTAAGTAAAACATTACAAACAGAGAAATGGATCTGATCCAAAATAAAAGTTTTACTTTTATTATTATTAATACTTTCGATCATAATCTAATAAAAATTATTGTTTATGATTTCACTTATAGAATTCTGCATTCGGACGATGGCATAAGTCTTTAATGATAAGAAGCCAAATATTGAGAACCATGAGATAACGCTCCTTATATATACCCGTATGTTTTACGCAATGTGTTATATAACGCATCGGTTCGACTTTGCTCTTGTATTTTTCAGTGAGTCCGCTCAACGAATTGCCCTCATTTTGTGTTCAACCTAGTCGGATTGAGTAACGTGTTCTTCAACTTCAAACAATTAGCTAAGTTAGATTTTGCTAATCACATGCAGTTGATGAAACATGGTATAGGGTTGCTGATTTATCCACCATCATCATGTTATTGTGAACAGAAGTAGTTTAAGTAAATGGTATTAGTATTGAAGCAGTTTACGAGAGATTTGAATAGTTTTAATTTAAAAATATATACTTCATATGCCATGTCAAGATGAATATGTATGCTCAGTTTCAGTGGAATATAGGTATTGAATGGTTTTAACGCTATAACCTGCTTTTTCCGCATATTTAAATAAAAAAAAAAACATTGTTTATCGAATACGTGTTGTAGCTTAATAACTCAACACAAGGAAAACTTCATTTAATTTGTATATTTTAATCAAAATTAATTAATCTCTTACACAATATATCAAAAGATAAATTAACACTAAAGCATTGCGGCGGTAGCTATTGTAATATAATTAATAATTGTCTGTGCATACAATGACGAGCCAGCCAACATTGATTGAGTGTTGTTAGTAGGCATTGTTGACGAAATCAGAAGCAGTTGTTAAAGCAAATGGGAATGTCAACTTGATATATTTGATCACCCGGGTAATATGTACCTATAGATGACGAGATCACAGTTATAGTCTGTCTTGTCTCAATTTACAATGTTAAGAACTAAAGTCCGGCCGCCAAGCAAGAAGAATTTCGTCCGTTAACCTTTATTACCTGTCTCTGTTACTTCCGTGTAAATATAATGCGTCTTGCTCACTTTACAATTCGTCAGGACGGCAGCCGTTGCATCTGTGCAAGCGAGACGCATTGTATTTACGCAGGAGTGACAGGGATAGGTAATAACAGGTTAACGTACGAAATTCTTCCTGCTTAGCGCCTGGACTTTAGTATAATATTGTTAAGACTTACTACTAGTGTTCAATAAATGTGCAAATGATGGTGATGGATAGATCTTCTAATATCTATCTTGGCAAAGTGACAGCTGCCAAGGCTTAACGGCTCGGATGAGCGTCACACAGTCGAGAGTCTGCATCCGACAATTGCGAAGAAGAGGTGCTGTTACTTTGCACTCTGAAAAACCTTCTTGTACTATTGTTGCGTCGTACGTATGTACATAGATTTCATAGATTTAGACGAACTTTCTGCTGAGCTATGAGTGCCGTGCATCGAGCTGTAAGTAAGGGTGCTGGATCCAAGACAGGAAGAGGCGAGGAAATGAAAGATAGTGGTCACTATTTTATCTATGTCCTGATTTTGCACAGATAGGTAGGGCTCAAAAATGACTCACGCACGCAGACTAAAACAAATTGACCGACTCTTATCGCGAGTGTACGACGTATCTGTCATGTTCACCTAAAATAATATATCTCACCTATTTACATGCCTTTCCTAGCACCAAGAGGGTCTATTCAGATGAACTACTTAGGAAAATATTTTTTTATTATTTTACTCATTTCAATACGAGGGTGGCAAAAACAACAGAAAACTATAAAAGCTCAAAAGATCATTAAAATAAAGAAAAACAAAAATAGCTTCGTATTCAAAACGAGTTAAGATTCTAGCATTTGCTACGCTTGTATTGCTTGCATTTCTGAGGTCACTATGTGTTTCCTTGACAATTTAAAATTCGATGATATTTTGCAAAAATTAAATCAAATTAAAAGTGAAATTGCAGGCAGCTATAATCAAATGTTTGGTCCATGTTCTAATTCATTGTACTTAATACCAAGTAAACATCTTAACAATTTCTGTTTGTTATTTATTATTAAAAGAAATGAAAATGCAAGTATTGTTGGCTGACTTAGAATTTTTCCCGCAAAGTTTGCATTATCAATAAGATGACGTAATATGATATTTCGTTTTCTTGTCTGAAGAAATATGGAATGAATAGTCCAAGTTTTAATATAGGATGCTTCTTAGTTCTTTCACGCCGCATATGTGGGTCGTGAAGCAGTAATGTAGGTACAAGCATTGTTGTGTTTCAATTTTTTGAGACTTAACACATTATATATTCTCAAATTAACAAGTGCAATTGCTATGCTGGTCAGAATTTTAGATTCAATCAAGAATTCTGATCTGTATGTTTTTTTGTTCATATTTGACATATTCGTAATAATATACAAGTAAATAAAATAGCAAAAATAAACATGAAAATACAACCTTATGTTCAGCACATTTTTTTTAGTATAATCAGCGCAGATGGTTTTAGTCATACGTTTTTTATAGAGGCATTGGCTGCACGTTTTCGTTTTATGTTTTTGTTCCCGTAGATGAGGTATCAGCCTCTTCAGGGGTATCAGGTTTAGTTTCTGATGATGTACCAGGACTTCCAAGGTCTGCCGTTTGATCCATCGAATCTGAGAATCGTAGCAATTTAAAAACAATAAGGATGTCCTCTTTTATGTGTCTAGGCATATTAATGCCAGTCTTACTTTCAGCCAAGGTTCAGTAAGCTGCAAGTAAAATCCTTTCATGTAATCTCTGCAGGGTACATCTTCTAACCAGATTTTGACAAATTTTTGTCCCTTGGATGTTGCCCGAGCCGTTTTCTACCTGTGATGTTCGCTTGTGGTATCTGTTTAGTGTGTATGGTATCGGTAATCCGTATGTGTGGTATCCGTGAAGATGGAGGCCTTTCGAGTTCATTTGTGGAAGACCTACAAAGTTTCGTGCCTCAGTTCCTTAGTTGTTTCTCAACTGAAACGTCTTCTTCAGAGTCCGAGGGTTCATAGATTTCATCTTCTTGAACGTCATCTTCGACGACGAAGTCTTCCTCTTCACTAGCAGAATCGTCCTCTAGACTGTGTGGATTCAGCTCTTCATTCATAGCGGATATTTCGTCATAAGCTGCATACATGCGAAAATCTACAATGAAATCAAATTATAAGACAAAATTGACTCTCGCCTTAATACAAAATAGTTATGTTAAAGTTAACCATCCGTCACAACAACGGACAAAGTTTTCATTTCTCGACAACTAAAACACTTACCTGAATGACGCGTGTGATGATGCATATATTATATATTATAACACTAGAAATAAGGGATTGCTTGTATTTAATTCTAGTAGGCTTCATAAGATACATAATAGCTTTAAGGGTAAATGTATACACTTCTATAATAAAGTCCCAGCCACTGTTCAGGCATTATCTATAAATAAATTTAAATGTTTTATAAAAAAATGGCTCTGTCGTAAATCCTATAATTCCACTGCTGAATATCTAAATGATCGGACAGCGTGGGACTAGATTGTGATTATTTTATAGCGACTGTACAATATTGTATATTTTTATTGAAAAGAGCGCATAAAAAAAGAATGCTGGGAGAGTTTCTTGCGCCGCTTCTTCGCTCTCAGAGCACCATTTGTTTCCGAAGCGGTAGTAGTATCTAGTAGTATAAGAAATGACATCAAAAAGAGTTCTAAAGGAATCAATTTTGAGAAAATAAATGCCTTTTATGCCTTTTATCGATCCAGGCGGATGCAAAGGTCATGTAAAGGGACAACTCGTTTCAAATCAAAATAAAAAAGAAACAGCAATATGAACCCGTCGATCGATGCAGGTTAGCCTTCTAGGATTACTATTATTATTACTATTACTAACTGACACTGTAAATACACTGAATACGCCCGGATGCGGTATATTCGAAATTTCACACTGATGTTTGAACAGCACGCGGAGAACTGAAATTAACATTCGTAATTATTACTAATTAGTTTGTGGTGAAGTTCGTTCAGTGAACTATTATTTTTGATGCTATTGCTTAATTATAATTTATTTGAGGGTGATTTGTAGTGATATAAGCATCTATGAATTTGAATTTTGTTTTCGAATAATAAGAAGATAGATTCAAAATTTGTCTTTATAAAACCACTCGGTCACCGTCTCTCTCGGGAAAACCGGCCCATATTCTAGCGCTCTACAAAGCGCAGGTCCGGCCATACATGGAGTATTGCTGTCATCTCTGGTATGGCGCACCCCAGTATCAGCTCGATCCGTTTGACCGCGTGCAGCGCAGAGCAGCACGAATTGTCGGGGACCCAGTGCTCTGAGAACGGCTGGATCACTTGGCGTTGCGTAGAGATGTCGCTTCATTGTGTGTCTTCTACCGCATTTATCACGGGGAGTGTTCCGAAGAGCTGTTTAACCTGATTCCTGCCGCCGAATTCCACCTTCGCACGGCACGCCACAAATTAGGATATCATCCCCACCATCTGGATGTGTGGCGGTCCTCCACAGTGCGGTTTTCAAAGAGCTTTCTTCCACGTTCTACAAAGCTGTGGAATGAGCTTCCTTGTGCGGTGTTTCCGGGACGATACGACATGGGTACTTTCAAAAAAAGCGCGTACACCTTCCTTAAAGGCCCGCAATGCTCTTGTGATTCCTCTGGTGTTGCAAGAGAATGTGGGCGGCGGTGATCACTTAACACCTGGTGACCCGTCCGCTCGTTTGTCCCCCTAATCCATAAAAAAAAAACACACATATTGAGCGGCAAATCGTAGTGTATATACTATACATAATTTTGGTCCTAATATTTAAAGTTATAATAATTACCTTTTAGTTTACAGTAATGAATGAAATACCCACACTATTTTATGATATTACAATGTTATGATTCTATTCAATGGGATTATAAGGACAAGAAATGAAAGAATTTATTTCGTTCATACAACAAACAGCAACTTCGAATTAAACTTTTCTTCAATAAATAAGATGGAATCACAAACAAGTCCTCGGGCATTCATCCAAGGATTCAGTTCACAATCGTGACTCGGCAGCAGTATTCAATTAATGTATTAATCTTTTGTTCGTCTCAAACAAGTTGAAATCCATTTCTTGTCAGAATAGTTGTAAACACTGTTAAGTTACAATTAAGGGACAATTAATTCTATACCAGAGGGAGGCTTTGCACAAGATGACGGCTATATTATGGGTATCACAACCGCATCTATTTATGCCGTGAAGCAATAATGTTTAAGCATTATTGTGTTTCAGTCTGAAGGGTTGCGTAGCTAGTGAAATTACAGGGAAAATGAGACTTAACACCGTATGTCTCAAGGTGATGAGCGCAATAATTGTAGTGCCGCTCAGAATTTATGGGTTTTGCAAGAATCCTGAGCGGCACCGCATTGTAATGGGCAGGGGTATCAATTACCATCAGCTGAGCATCCAGCTCGTCTTGTCCCTTAGTGTCATAAAAAAAAATCTTGAATTAGATCGTAACCATTGTAAATGTTTCTTAAGATTATAAAAAAAAAACTTATTTTATATTTTCAATATCGGTGATTTTTCAAAAAGTCCAACAATTTTTAACTTTTTTACAAAGTTGAAGAATGTTGTATAAGAAAAATTAAAAATTGATAACTAAAATAAAAATCCTATCTTTCACCTAAAAGACAAATACATATATTTAGGTTTTGGTAACGGATCGTGCTTTATTATAATATCATGAATAGAAGCCACAAACTGAGAGTTGAACATGACATATACAAGATTTATCAACGATGCGTCACTCGACCGGTTGGCTCAGTGGAAGAGCACTGGATGTTAATTTTTTTTATAAACTTTATTTGTGTAATAATTTCAGAAGAATTTTATCTCTTTAAAAAGAATTGTTAATATTATTCGTAAAAAGCTCCATATCCTAGCAACTTGAACAATACAGAAAACATTCCATTTATAAATCGTTGCGTCAGTGTATTTGTAGAAATGATTAAATATTGTTTTCGAATACAATTCATAGCATCAAAACAGTTATTTTAATTAAATTATTTCCGGAGCTGAAATGTTAACAGCTCTGTTGTATCATCCTTTATTATACTGTTTTGTGTGAGTGTGTTCAATCGTTAAGCTAAAAAAATCAATTAGTAATTAATTAAGACTTGAGGCTTAGATTATGGATTGGTTGGCTGCACTCCAACTAGATACCGTACAACCTATGAAAAATTGTTTTTTAAATACGGCTATATTATAGTGTGTATTGGCTATTTGTAAAGATGCGTGTGTGCGTGGCATCTTGACACTCAATGGATTCTTTCAAATTTTGTAACAATCGCTTCATGTTATTTTATATTGAAATTAATAAAACACAAAATATTTACTGATGATATGTGATCCCAGTGTCTTCGATATTTCTTGTTATATTATTTTTACAAAGTTTACTACTACGCAACCGGGTATACCAGTTTCAATTATTAGCAAAGTGTAACAGAACATGTGGCACGTTAACGTCACACATTGTTCGAGACTGGCTAAAGTACGCCCACTTTGGCGTAGAATTAGTTGCCGCACTTTGCTACTACATCTGCGGTATCTAGTTTAACCAATCCTAATCTAAGATTTAAATTTTTTTTATTTTTTTTCTTCGAAATGGTAGCATAGTTTTTGATAAGGCATAATAATTAATTATCGTCTACTTAACAAACTTTTTTGAATAAAGAATTTTATCAAAAGTTCGATAGGCATTAAACACGTGTTAACTAATTTAGGTTTATAACTTCGTCAAGCATTTTAATATGAATAAGGCGGTATATAGTTGCAATACATAGTATATGATTTTTGGCACACAACTCTATGCCAAAAATCTGCCAATTATTATGAGCTACAGGCTACGTTTTCTATGAAATGGTGTACTAGAGACATAATCTAATAACAGATCACGTGTCCTGACGCGACCTTAACATTTTATACCAACAAACAATTACTATTTTTAAAAGTGATAACCCTCAATTCTGGGATTAATTATTACACAAGTTAAATTTATAAACAAAGTTCCGTGCGAGTGCTCTTCAACTGAGCCAACCGTTCGAGTGACATGTCGTTGATAAATCTTGTATATGTCTTGTTCAACTATCTAGATTGTATATCTATATCCAGTATAATAGGTTACGGGACCGGAAAAAGATACCATAATATCTAAGTATACCTATAGCCAATTTTGTAGATAAATTTCCCATTTAAGACACACAACTGCACTTAGGAATCCCTTAAGATGTCGTTGGTGGACATCTCAAAGGGTTTCAAGAAGTAAATGGAGGTGTTGCGGCAACTATAACGTACAATTTATGTCATTCACGCCAGGACTTCCTTCACTTCGTATTCTCAAAGCACAGTGGTTCTCAAAGTGTATATTTTTTTCTGATTAATATGATAGAAAACTTGTTGTAGGTTTCTGTATCTCGAAGTACTTTCTAGGTACACCTGGAAGTCAAATTTACATCAACAGTAAATAATAAAGCCTGTAGTCTCCAGGCAGATATCTTCTAGATTAAAGGTAACAGGATAAATTTGAAAACAAGAGAAAGATGGCAAAGTATAACATAAGTATATCATGGTGTAATTACAGGTGGTGTGTGGACACACTAAATAGCGCTACTTTAAGTATTATAAAAATACACTTGTAGAGCACAAGAATATTTTTTTTATGAAAATAAGGGACGAGACGAGCAGGACGTTCAGCTGATGATAATTGAAACGCTCCAACCATTTCAATGCAGTGCCACTCAGGATTCTTGAAAAACCCAAAAAATCTGAGCGGCACTACAATTGCGCTCATCAACTTGAAACGTAAGATGTTAAGTCTCATTTGACCAGTAATTTCACTAGCTACGACGCCCTTCAGACCGAAACACAGTAATGCTTACACATTACTGCTTCACGGCAGAAATAGGTGCAGTTGTAGTACCCATAATCTAGCCGGCTTCCTGTGCAAAGGAGCCTCCCACTTTTCCAAAGGTCAGAGTTTCTTATTTTCGGTAGATACCTAGTAAAAATTTTAATATCTTCACTAATATTATCACGAACGGTCAATTATTAACAGAAAATATTTACTCATTACATTTACATAAATTATAATTGAAACTTTGACGTTACCGAAACCATACAAGAATCATACAATCTCGTTTTTCGTTTTCGATTCTTATGCTTTTAGAAAATCGACAACAGGTATGTGTATCAGTGAACTAGAATAAATATAGTGAAAATAAGGCATTCAAGACGTAACTGTTAAATAATATTATAAGTTTGAGGATTAGTGGAATAGTGATGTCGCTGGGAATACACAAAAGTGGATGTATATTTCCATTCGTGTGTAAGATGTCACTTGTTTTCTAAGCATGAAAATAGCAGATATTATGATATTAAATTGTCTCGTAACTCTTGCAATAATCGTTTTATGGCTTCTATGTCCTCAAAAGAAAAGTATAGATCAGAAAAATTTATAGAATCATGTTGTTTGTTTGTCAATACTGTTTATTGCAGGAACACGTGCTAAATCAAATCG
>CATIXQ010000015.1:11773495-11803695 GCA_949711755.1 Leptidea juvernica | reverse complement strand
CAAGGTAAGGTTTTCAACTAAATCCAATAATAACAGCAGTGTTGGGTCGCTTACAAAGATAAGTTTCACACCAGTTTAACAGTGTATCTGTTATCTCAAAATTCTCTAACTGTGTTAGTAGCAAGTTGTGCTTAACTTAATCAAAAGCCTTTGAAAAGTCTATGTATTTTGCATCCCCTGCTGATTGTTGTCTAGTGCATAAATTACTTCATTGGTGAAGCTAAATAAATTAGTATTCGTTGATTTACCTTTGAGAAAACCATGTTGATGAGGAGTAAATTTGTTTTTAATAGCCGTAGTGATATGCTCATCTACTAGGCTTTCGAAAACCTTTGACACTACGCTTAAAACTGAAATTGGTCGATAATTGGACACGGAGTTATTCGATTCTTTTTTTAATATAGGCAAAACGTTTGCTTCTTTCCATTTGTTTGGAAAAGTACCGGTACTCAAGGAATATTATAAATGATTGCTAGCGGAACCGAGAGAACTTCAGAACACCTACTGAAGAAGACTGGAGGGATAATGTCTAGACCGCTACCTTTGGAACAATCAAGTCTTTTTAGTTTTTTAGAGACGTCACCAGCAGTAAGATAGACATTTCCAACATATTATGTCTTAGGTTCACTGTTAGTTAGGGTTATTCTATTATTTTAAGTTGGGGTATTGTCGTAGACGGAAGAAAAATGAGATGCAAAAAGATCAGTGATATTTTGAGTGTAGTGATTGTCCCTAAATTCACTGTGGAGGGATAGTTATTAGTGCTCCTACGCAAGTTCTTAATATGAGTCCAGAAGTATTTGGGATTAGTAGCCATTTTTTTTTCGATTGAGCAAATGTAATTATTGTACGAGGTAGTTATTAAGTGGTCACAATCTTTTCTTAAATATTGGAATTCAATCCTATCCATTGGGTTATTGTATTTTTAAATCTTTTACGACATTTATTATTCAGCCTGAGCAGACGTATGAGATTAGGCGGTAACCAAACAGGATATTTACAGCTCCGTGGTTTGGTTTTAGGCACGTGTTTATTAATTACAGATTCCAGAATTATATAAAATTTGTTCCTTGAATTTGTTCAGTTCTTCAAGCCAATTCACTTGGTTGAGGTTATTTATAATATTTGTAAAGTTAGATTTGAAAAAATTGTATCTGTATCGAGATTTCATGAAACTGTTGTATTTTGGTAAGCTAGTACGGATATTAATATGAAGCGGAGGATGATATGGGTCTACATTCCTCAATGGGGATACGCATTCGGTTACTGTTACTGTATGTTCATTGCCCAATACGAGGTCAAGAGAATTGCCCTTAAAGGTAAGCACACGATTACATTGAGTGAAACCACTCAATTGGAGAAAATCAATAAATAACCTATTAATGGCAGAATTTCCATTGTTAAACCACTTATATACATTATTGACATTTTCAATAAATGCTTCAATTGATGTCTTGCTAACAGGTGGTGGAAGATAAATGCCACATAAATTAATTTTTTTGTTCCTCCTATACTGATAAATCCTCATTATTACTTTCCCATTAAACCTGCCGTTGAGACGGGAGCAGTTTAGATACAGCAATGAGAACTCCTCCACCCGACTTTTTATGTTTCGCTAAAGCAGAATTTCGCGATCCCTTCTATGAACCACATATCAATCGATCATCAAGGATTTCGGAATCAAAAGCGCTACTGTTCAGCCATGTTTCAGTTAAGACAATTAGATCAAAATTATTACAGATAACTCGCTGTCGAAGGCTTTGTAGAGTACAGTTTAGACCTCTAACGTTTTGATAGTAGCAACTAAGGGATTTGACTTTGTTTGAATATAACTGAGGGATAACCATTCAAGCTAAGCTAATGCTTAGCTTGAATGGTTATCAATATTAATATATTGTTCAGGCAATCAGAATCTTTAATATACTTATAATTAGAATTGGGACACTTACGCATAAATATTTTACCGTTTTTGACCCAAACAAATCTGTAATTAAGTTCTCTAGCCTTTATGTGGGCTTTGGCGTGCAATGTATTAACTGCAAGTGGCAGATGTTTACCAATGTAAATGGTATTTTTTCACCGCTAATACCTAGATGGCTTGTGTTTAATTTGTCTTAGTTTCATAATAATACTTTTGTTTTGAATTTCGAAACAACTTTTAATACTTGTAAGAATACCATTTTCTAAGTTTAACGTAAACAGAATTTGGGCACATGAGGTAGAGTGCAGAAATAGTTTGCTGTTGCTTTTTAATTAAATAAAAGCAGACCCTTATTTATTTGGTATTTTATGGTCAATAAATGAAATTTTGAACCAAAAGGCATACTGGATACTTATAACCGTTCTTCATCACCACGTAAATCGAATGGAACCTTCTGAAGTTGAGATAAAACTTGCATTACAGTGCGTTACGTATCACAAAAGATCTGAATAAATAAAGATTAAATAGTTTGTGTTAAAGTAAGCCATACCAGCTCCTTACCATTTGATTCGTTCTTTAACCGCAGAAGATTAGGTACATACTGCAAGACACGTCCGGAGAGGATGAGTTTTTTTGTAAACTTAACTACTACTTTTTGCTACTAATTTTTATTCCATGTCAGCAGTTCATTCAGGTAATAAATATTTTTGAATTCTGTGAGTGCATTTCAGACTAATTATACCGTTATTAATGTTTTAATTTTATAATTTTATTTTAAGTGAGATTTTATCTCATTGGTGTTTTTAAAATAGCACATAAGTTTATGTTGTCAAATAAAAAAGCAAAATTGTCACGTTTTTTATTTAAATAAGAACTATATGTTTTCAAAAATAATATACTTTTATTATTTCATTAATTATTTTAGTAATTTTCCCGTAACAACTTATAGTTCCGCCGTAAGAAAAAAATATCTAGAGAGAAAAGTTGTTAATGCTTTTGACCAGTACACATTATATTTTTCAAACAGAACAAAGGCATAAAGAGTACTTATTTCTATAATTCAATAAAAAAATTCAATGAAAAAAGCGTAATATTACTTCTGTTTCAGTCTAATTGCATGGCGATTATTTTTTCTGAAAATAATAATGTTGTAATGAACATTGACATATCTATTCATACACTTTTCTTTGAAAAAACTGTCTAATGAAGAGTAGCGTAATTTACAAAATAGATAATTACTTATTAAGTATTAACTTTTACTGATAGCTTGTATAATTAGTGAAAAGAAGATTTTTTGACACAATTTTTCAATAAAAAAGTGGATTCGACAGATTACTAACTGAAAAGATACACCAATTTAAATAGTTTTTTCGCTCTCCTGTAAAACACACTTTTTACACTTATGCTTTTGTTCTTCTCAAGGTACGATATGAGTACATCCTACGAGTAGGGCGGGGATAAATAAAAAAAGGTGCAAACTCAATAGTATCTGGAATAAAAAATTATAGTATCATACCAGTGGTGGAAGCCACACAAGTTTGTCAAGACGAGGCTAAAGATATTCCATATTAAGGTCTACTCCCTCTCTGGGAGACAAGAGTGATGGAAAAACATGACCACAAAAACTATTATCATCTTTTTTCTCTTTATTAAGTTAAATTAAAGTAGTGGCTTAGAACTTGGGGAAAAAAAAATAAAACTTTACTCAAATTAGTATGTTATCTCTCCAGATTTTGCGGTGATCGCTTCATAGATGGCACAAGAATCTTAAAGTGTTGTTTTGGTACAGGTGGGCAAAAATTAGGTATCAGTTCTCTGACATTACAAACAGACCCTTGAAATCTATTTCTTTCTTCAAAGAGATATTATTATATAACATCGCTTAATCTCACAGAACACAGGAAGATAGGTTAATACGAAATAAGCATAATTAAATAAAGATATAACATATTATGCTACAGATAAATTTGTATGAATTTAAATCAGCCCTTAAACGGTATCAATAAGACAAAATGACACAGAAAATTGTCTGTTCAGATTCTTATTTTCCAGAAGAACAAACAGGAAGCGTGAAAATAAATGAGGTTTTGTAGACTCGTCCTTATATACCATTTATTTATTATACACCCTTTGGTTCCATTTCGCTGTTCTTACAATTGATTGAGCAAAGCAAATCGTGCCAAGTGAAGATATAGAGGCTTTAGGCATACATTGAAAATATATTGACTTGACTTTATATCGTAGTAATCTCTTTTCTTCAGAAAGAAAAGAAAAGTCAGCAGTGTCTCAGAACGAAGGCTTTCAACCAGTGTGTGTTGCCCGTGATGACATACTGTGCGCAGACGGTGGTCGCTGCCATGGGCCATATGAGGAAGCTCATTGTCGCTCAGAGGGCAATGGAGAGGAGGTTCCCTGCGAGATCGAATCAGAAAAGACGAGATGCGCAGGAGAACTAAAGTCATCATATAGACCAAATGATTTCGCAACTGAAGTGGCAGTGGGAAAGGCACATTGTTCAACGGACAGAAAAGTCCTCGAATGGTGACCACATATCGGAAGACTGCGTGTTCCCTTGGCCTTGGTAGGACCTCCACAAAATGGACCGACGATCTGGTGAAGATCGCCGGAATACGTTGGACGAGGACAGCACAGAACCGGTCGTCTGGAGACCTTTGGGGGAAGCCTTTGTCCAGCAGTTGACGTCTTCCGGATGATGATGATGATGAATCTCTTTTCATCAGATAGCTTTTTGAATTAGGCGCAATTCTGCAGAAGAGATTTGTTAGTTCGTATGCAGAATGCTTCTTCAACTTCGCATTGGCACTGTCTGCTATAAAAAGATCTTGGGGTATTTTGGCCACATTGCCCGACACCTTCCCAATAATTTAGACAAACTGATAGTCATAGGCAATGTGGAGGTCAAAATATCACGCGGACGTTCACCCAGCCGATGGTCGGACCAGATCAAGATACTCACTGGCCTACCACTTACGACCGTAATAAGGAAAGTAGAGGTCCGAAAGGAGGGGAAGGCCTTAGTGACCAACTTTGAAGTACGGACATAACCTTCAGAAATGAAGAATATTACCAAGAAGAGAAGAATGCAGAATGCATCAAAAGGCTACGGGCTAGGTCATGCACCAATGAATCGGTCCACGCTGAGCTATCGGGAACCACGCAGATAACATATAAAATATTCACCAGGTAAAAGAGATAGGCAGGGCGCAAAATCTTCCAATAGCGAATTACTAATGCGTGTTCCAAAAATATAAAAAAAAAAACGATTGGTGATTGCGAAAATAAATAAGTAAAAATATTGTCTTTGAAAATCTTAGTTAAATATAAACTTAAACTTAATCCAATGTGTTGTAAATGAGTTTTTCTGTTTTCCACTTTGGTATTTTTTTCGAATCAAAAAAACTTATTTTAATCGTGTTTGACTACTGTATTTCTCGAACAATATAGCCTAAAATAATATAGTAATCTCCAGACCAGTAAAAAAATTGAAATGATTGAAAAAAATAAAATAAACCCTTGTCATTTAAATTCCTTTTTGAAGGTAAGGCGTTTTATCTAACCTTGCAAAGCCAAGCTCTTTTCTCTAATAGAAAAGATTGGTGGCTGATTATGTACTTTATAATTTTTTCGTCTGCAGAGGTAAAATAAGATTTTCTAAATATTACGTTGAATTAATTATAACTGTTTCAAAAAATTCGCTATTCTAAAATTAAATAACTAATTATATCATTTTAAAACGAACTCATCATATTATTCAAAAATAAATTTCTAGTTATAAAGGGTGTTTTTTATTTTCTTTTTACATATATAATTCTTCGGTACGTGAACTCCTCCTAAACGGCTGGACAGATTTGAATGAATTTTTTTTTTGTGTATGTTCAAGTGGATTTGAGTATGGTTTAGATTGACAATTGAACTACTTCCTAAACGGCTGGACCGATTTTGATGATTTTTTATGTGTTCCAGTGAATTTGACAATGGTTTTCATTTGACAATTCAATTCTGTCCATATATAAATCTCCTGCCCATGTGTATGTATGTTAGTGAGCTCCTAACGGCTGGACCTATTTTTCAAATTTAAGACGTGTGTAAACGGACGAACGGACGTAATGTGACGGACAATGTCTGTCGGGTCCGCTAGTAAACTTTATTTTCTTATTTTTAGTACTAAAACTTCATTATATGTACATTATAATTAAGAAACGAATTAAAAAACAGTAGAAGCTATTATATTGTGGGGTCCACATAATATAACAACAGAAAGCTTATAAACTCTAGAGAAAACCAGTGTATGCGGGCTCCCCGAAGAGGAGTTCGTGTTAATATACTAGCCATTCCACCATTGGATAAAGTCAAAGTAAAATAAACTTTATTCAATAAAGCTTAAACTAAGCGCTTTTGAATCGTCACCACAAATGTATCATTTAACTAACTAAATCTACCATATGTTGTTGAAAAAAAAAGTACAGCTCCTGAGAAGAAACATACAAGGAACTCAACGGCCACACTTTTCAATCAAATAGAGTATGTTACAATGACTGTAATATACATAACAAATAAATTTGTAAGGTGCTACAACCAATATATTATGTATCAAGTTCAGTTAAGACCTTGTTAAAAAAGTTACATAAATAAACTGCATAAACATAAATTATCATTTTATATTGGATGCATCAACCATCACGTCGAAATGGGAAATGAAAATCATACTGACATCTGACATCTACAACCGCGCGTTTTACAAGAAACTTCTTGCCACGCACAGCCACTCTGTGGAATCGATAAAAAAGATAATCCCATATACAGAGTGGCCGAGAAGATGACGTCCAATGCTAAAATTTGAATTTGGCTTATTTTATTGGCCAATGTTCTGGGAAGTTTTTAAAAATAGTTAGAGGCTTCCCATTTTATTTATTTTTTGATACCTTGAACCTATTATATATATATTACCTAATTGTTCAAAAAAATTAGAAAAAAGTCCTAAACCACAATTGGGTGACAAAAGTGGATAAAAGGGGAAAAAAATTATTATCTCCTAAACTAAGCAAAATCGTAGAACATACATAGGGATGATTCGGATACTCATCACCACGAGGCTTTCAAATTTTAGCTTTGGACGTTAACTTCTCGGCCATCCTGTATATTAAAAATATTACCAGCAGACACGAACCTCATAAAATAAAGTTTAAAAAATATGTTAAGAAAATATTATATTGACAATCTAGCCACATTTTATGAACATTTAAATAATAATAATAGTTAATAATAGTACTTATTAATGTCAATATTATGTAACAATATTCACTTCAAAGCTTATAAAAAGCTCCATAACTTTACATCTATTTACATATTAATTTATTAATTTAAGATTGCGCTGATTCCACAGACAAATCATCAAGATGATTTTGGGGGCCATTTTTCAGTTAATATTGTTTCGAAGTTGTAATTAATAAATTAATAATTCATCAGCATGGACCTTCAAGCTTATAGCTCTAGTTGGAGGCTCCTTTGCACAGGAAGCCGTCTAGTTTATGGGTACCACAACGGCGGCTATTTCTGCCGTGAAGCAGTTATGTATAAAGATTACTGTGTTTCGGTCTGAAGGGCGCCATAGCTAGTGAAATTACTGGGCAAATGAGACTTAACATCTTATGTCTCAAGGTGACGAGCGCAATCGTAGTGCCGCTTAGAATTTTTGTTTTTTTACAAGAATCGTGAGCAGCACTGCATTGTAATGGGGGGGGGGGGCGTATCAATTACCATCAGCCGAACGTCCTGCTCGTCTCGTCCCTTATTTTCATAAAAAATGCATAATTTCAACTTAAAGGTGTGGCGGATGTCCATGGATTGTTGCCTCTCCACTCCCCATCACGCGAAACTCTAGCCTGAATGCCTTCCCCGCTCCCATGTATAAAAAAGAACAAAAAAAAGTAAATGACGAAATAAATCAGGGTTAATTTGCACTGCAGTTAATAATTATAAGTTTGAAAGCAGTCATTTTCAAAAAGACAAGTTAACTCTTTCACAAAAACGTTTTGAGAGGAGGGCGACTTTGCTTAAGACAAAACAAACTAACGAGGACAAAAACGAACCCCAGCGCAGCGAAACTTGGGCGTTTTATTATATTTTAAGAGGAATTTATACAGGCTTTAATTAGTAATTCGTTAGGGGAACGCTTTCTTGAACTGTCATTCTATATGGGAATTTATATGTTCAAATATATTGGGAGGATAGCTTTCGGGTTTAATAGGATTTGTTAATAGATTATCTTACCTGGTGTTTATTTAGTTTTGATTGTTAGATTAGATAATAACTAGAATATGGTATTTTTTTTTATAAACCTTATATCTATGTTACCCTTGGAAGTTATGCAATTTATGCATTTAAGCACAAGATGGTTTCCTTAAACTAAAAGGCTTTAAGCTATAATCTGTTACTCGGTAAGTATTAACGAGATATTTTCTATTACTCATCGCGTAATGTACGCCTTATTTTCGTGAAAACATTCTGGATTCAAGCACTTTTCAGCCCAGTTCGATTTAGTCCAACTTCACTCGCAATAATTGTGAAGTGGGAGTCTTTTTAGAAAAGGATGCCGGCTAGATTATGGGTACCACAGCGGGGTTTATTTCTGCCGTAAAGCAGTAATGTGTAAGCATTTCTGTGTTTCCGGTTCTGTAATAATTTCCATCAGCTAAATGTTCTGCTTGTCTCGTCCCTTATTTTCATTCAAAAAAATTAAATTTATTCGTACGTGTGTGTAAGTTTCTTGATTGTAAGTGCGTCAAATAAACGTACATATTACAGCTACATACTACATCCATACTTAGTACCTGTATAGCTAATCACTTCTATTCACACTAATCAAGGTGGAAATTAGGCTGGTTATTTCCACTTTTCCATCATATTTGTCTTCCGCACGAGGATTGCTCCATTTTGGTGGAATCTTAAATAGTTCCAATAAGGTTTATACATTTGATTATTCATTTTATAATCACTAAGATTTAAACATTTGATTTCTGTTGGATCTGTGCGCAAGTAAATTCATGCTTGTACACAGTAAATCACATTCACGACGGATAACCAATGAGAACTCTATTACTAAGAATCGGCTGTCCGTTTGTCTATCCATCAACTAGTCCATCTATCAGTGGCTTTTTCTCATAAAACGCAATAATGATAGAATTGAGATTAGAACTCAATATGTATTATTATTAATTAAAAACAAAGATAACGCATTAAAACTTACATTTGTTACAAAATATTCTTTATAAATTTTATAAGTTGCCTTTGCTTAAATTAAATCCATCTTCAAAGTTGTTTTTTTGTTATTTATACAGCGTCCTCTTTCGTTTCTGTTACAAAACTATTTTTCATTCATCCACTTGTTTTAAGAATTCACATTTGTTTATGTAATTTAATAACAATAAATCCATCTAAACGATAATTGAAATAAACTTTAATCGTGAACAATAGTTTACTTACACATACTCGTAAATTCTGCGCTTAATACAAAGACACAGCAAAAGTTAAGGCTGTAGAAACAATGCGAAATTAACCTTAGCTTATCAACCATTAACTCATTTGGCATACTCCCAAAGGTTCCAGCGATTTCCCTACTAAGATACACAGACTTGGCACGGCATTTATTAAAGGCAGTGGAAAATTTAGTAGACGGGAACAGTTAGCAATAATGGGAACAATACAGAGCACAAAGTCGACTGTATTGCATTTTAGAATTTGCTTTTCTATATTAGAATTGTGCAGTTGTTATAAATTACTGAGGATGTGAGGCTTTTGGTATTCATATAATAAGGTTTT
Source organism: Leptidea juvernica (assembly GCA_949711755.1). Lineage (NCBI taxonomy): Eukaryota > Metazoa > Arthropoda > Insecta > Lepidoptera > Pieridae > Leptidea > Leptidea juvernica. Next base: position 11,793,935 of record CATIXQ010000015.1, on the reverse strand, counting down.
GGAGTTTAATTAAGTATATAATATACGTCAGTATTTGCATATTCCATACAAACAGTTGTGTCTTATTGTATGTGGTTTTATATCATAGCTTATTAATCTAGATTGCTTTGCTTATTAGAATAATTTACAATACAAATGCGCTAAAATGCTATCCGAATAAGTGACCTATTTGAGGAAGCCACGAAGGTGAAACTAAAGACATCTGGAAGATTCAAGTTGCGAGCTTTTTCTTTATGAAAATAAGGAATGAGACGAGCAGAACGTTCAGCTGTTGGTAATTGATAACCCAAAAATTCTGAGCGGCACTACAACTGCGCTCGTCACCTTGAGACATAAGATGTCAAGTCTCATTTGCCCAGAAAATTCACTAGCGCCCTTCAGACCAAAACACAGTAATGCTAACACATTACTGTTTCACGGCAGAAATAGGCGCCGTTGTGGTAGCCTGCTGGCTAGTTTGGGTAGACCGGATGCCTCCGGTCCAAAGGAGCCTTCCACTGGTATTAAGTCCGTTGGTTATTGGTACAAAGTGGAATCAATCCACAAACTTTTTTAATATCATGAGAGGGTATACATATTTTCTGGTACTGACGAACAATTTAAAACTATAAATTTTGAGATCACCGTGACGATGTTCCAACTAGTCATCAGATTAAACAGTGCAAATGGAGCTGAAAGGAGCACACGATCTGAAGGGATTCCCTCCTTATACCGTAGGCCTACTAGAAACCCTGGACTTTTATTAACAATGCGATAGTTATAGGAAAGACGGGATGAAGTATAGCTTCGACGATGGATGCCCTTTGCTCAATCAATTTTAGTTATGGAAAAGCAGGACAAACAAGCGTACGGGTCAGGTGGTGTTAAGTGATCACCGCCACCCACATTCTCTTGCAAACACCAGTGGAATCACAGGAGCCAGCCTTTAAGTAAGGTGAACGCGCTTCTTTTTAAGGTACCCTTGACGTATGTTCCCGGAAAACCGCACATAATGGTAGATTTTGACGTTCAATAAGTGATTATAAATCCTATTTTGAATAAAAATAATTGAATTTGAATTTGAATCGTATCAAGAATAAATTGGGAAGCAACAGTTAAATTGTTTAGTTCATTGAATGTTGCTCTCAATGATATAGTAATTGTAGATTTTAATACCAGATAAATAACCACAGTGCTGCAGTATGTCTGACGTGATAAAGCATAATTTAGAGCAAGCACTTGTTGACTTTGCCAATACGAAATAGTATAGGCAAAGACATCTTCACATTAACAGTTCCGTTCATCCTTAACTGCGTAGTTCAAAGCAAGTAAAATCAATTCATGGTGGTCAATTCATTTAGGCAAAAAAATAGGAAGTTGGATGTTACATTTAGTCTATTTACTATTTACCACCATTCTGAAAATTTCAGCTTTAATGAAAAAAGTTTATTTATGAAAATACGAGACGAGACGAGCAACACGTTCAGCTGATGGTAATTCGTACGCCCTGTCTCTTACAAAGCAGTGCCGCTCAGGATTCTTGAACAACCCCAAACATTCTGAGCGGCATCACAACTGCGCTTGTCATCTTGAGACATAAGATGTTAAGTCTCATTTTCCCAGTAATTTCACAAGCTACGGCGCCCTTCAGACCGAAACACAGTAATGCTTACAATTACTGGTTCACGGAATAGGCGCCATTGTGGTACCCATTATCTAGCCGGCATCATGTGCAAAGGAGCCTCCCACTAGTGCCTTCCTTGCTTTTCTTCCTTCTTCTTTGTTTTCTGGAACCATCTATGTGTTAAGTATACCAGAAGATAGCCATCCAATCTACCATGACAAAAGCCGTAGAGGCTGTCGTTTTCTGGGATTCGAACCACTAGCTGAGTTATCATTAGGCATTGGAGTTAGAGATCGAAATTTTACCACTGAATAATTTACAGTTTTTATCATGGCATTGGCATGGCCATTCATTGCACAGGATGCCGGCTAGATTATGAGTACCACAACGGCGACTATTTCTGCCGTGAAGCAGTAATGTTTAAACATTACTATGATTCGGTCTGATGGGCGCCATAGCTAGTTAAATTACTGGTCAAATGAGACTTAACATCTTACGTTTCAATTTGATGAGCGCAATTGTAGTGCCGCTCAGAATTTTTGGGATTTTCAAGAATCGCGGCGTATCAATTACCATCAGCTGAACAGCTGAACAGCTGATGGTAATTGATACGCCTATTGTCCTGCTCGTCTCGTCCCTTACGACATAAAAAAATTCTAACATTTATTCAAGAACATCTTTCAATTTCAATTATATCTGATTTAATATAGCTTTCATTGAATAATATATTTCACTATAATGTTATAATGTCTTGACAGCTTTAAAGCAAATAATTTACATAGCTCTGAAGCCACAACAATGAAACTATCACTCACTTAACCGGTACAGCGGTATTATTTATGATCGTAGATATTACATTCTGCATGTACCCTCAAATAAATCACCGCACTACATTGTAATAATCCCTTGATTTTGTAATAAAAGGCCTTAGTGCGATAATTTGACTTACGCTGTTGGATATAATGAATCACTTTCTACTTGGGTCCTTATTAATTTTAGTGCTGGATACAGTGCTGTCTGATAAATTAATTTACAGTAATTTTGTTAGATTATACGTTGACAGCTTCAGGGGTGGCAAAAAATAATCGCTAGCAATTTATCTGTCAGTATTTTGATCATATATTAACAATAGAATTAATTTCTGTAATGAAATTCATTCATTACTTCATGTGATATTAAATAATAGGCGTCCTGTTGAAATCTGTTGGTGGCTTGGCCACCAGGAAGCACACCGGTGTAGAACGGGTCTTGCACCCACCCTCTGACTCCTTCCAGGCTACTAAAGGTGGTACGGAGCTGATGCATTGACTTCAGAATATAGCAAAAGTTATAAAATATCTGCCACAGTGAGTTTTACGTCTAATCTAGTCTTTCAACTTAGTATAATCAACGATCAGGTGGAAGATGTACTGAAATAAAGCTGGGTCAAGAAGTATAGGATTCCAAGAATAAAAACACATTTAAAAAGATGAATGATGTAAATGGAACATAGACATCTAAAGCAGTAGATGGTATAAATTTTATTAGTTCCAATTACTTGCGGAACGACTTTCGGTTATTTATAGATACATACACACGTCTTGTGCACCCCATTGTGCAAACCTACTTAGTAAGAATATTGGTTGGTATTGTAAGGATTACCATATATTTAATTTTTAATTTTAAGGATTTATATTTTTTCAATCATTTTGAATCATTTTAAAAATAGAACAGACGCGGGGGTATATAAGACGTACTAGGCAAGGCCTGCGGCAGTTCTAGATCAGATTCGAAAGTTGTCAGTAAAAGAAGGAAGAGAAGAAGTAGTAGTGAAAAGTATTGGAAAGTAATCCAGTGAGGAGAAGATAGAAGAGCAGGAGTATTCGGTGCGGTGTGATCTGCTGAAGGCACCGCAAGAAGAACAGCGGCAGACCGGGGAAGTGCAAAACAAATACATGCGTGTTTAAAGCTGTGTTATTATTTTATCCCCAGTTTATATATAATCCCCGACCCACTCCTGTGACAATATGTTTAGTCAAGTAAAGACTGACCAATAAGGATGACGGAGATATCGAGCGTCAACGTAGGGCTCTTTGTGTGGTGGGCAACATGAATGCGAGAAAATTTTACCGTACAGCGCCTGACGTGAGAATTACTCTCTTTAGGTCATTCTGCCAGTCGTTTTACACGTGTCAGCTTTGGACTAATTATTCTAAGAAGTCGCATGATGGCATACGAGTCGCCTACAATAACATTTTTAGGTTCCTCATGGGTCTGAAACGTTGCTGTAGCGCTTCAGAAATGTACGCGAAGGCTAGGATTGATTCGTTTAATTCTATCCAGCGTAAAAGAATTGCATCGTTCATGTCCAGGGTTGAGACGTGTACTAACGGCATTATCAGAAGTCTGTCTGACAGACTGATGCTTTCAGAAATGTATCGACGCTGGGTAAATATTGCAACCCAGTTTCTATTTGTAATTTATATTTTTGACTTTATTTTAATTACATACTTTATACTGTGTCTGTACTATGGATCAAGGGTCTGAAATAAAGTATTATTATTATTATAAAATGTGATATTTTGATTGGTATAGTTACAAGTAGTCTAGGAGTTTCTTATACTGAAATACAGCGTTGTTTTGCGTTCGTCATTCCGACTAATACTAAATCATTACTATATAGCTGGTTGTCTTTTAGTCATCTGTGAGGTGAAATGCTTATAGTGGCTATTTCATTCGTAGTTACATGTGATTAAGATTTCCATTGAGTCCAACTCTATCAGAACCCTAGCAAAGGGCGGTTAATAAATCGATTAAATTCTCATCGCAAGACAGGCAGGATTAGCGAAAAGTTGACTAGAAACGGTATATGGTTTACCAGGTCAAAAAAAGCAAACATAATAATTTCTTTGATGTATGTATTACTAAAATACATATACATACTAAAAGCTATTAGCATCTGTGATATTAGTTAACATGACGTGATAAGATATACAAAATGAAACATTCCTTTGCACAGGATGCCGGGTAGATTATGGGTACCACAACGGCGCCTATTTCTGCCGTGAAGCAGTAATGTGTGAGCATAACTTTGTTTCGGTCTGAAGGGCGCCGTAACTAGTGAAATTACTGGGCAAAAGACACGTAACATCTTAAATCTCAAGGTGACGAGCGCAGTTGTAGTGCCGCTCAGAATTTTTGGGTATTTCAATAATTCTGAGCGGCACTACATTGTAATAGACAGGGCGTATCAATTACCATCAGCTGAACTTCATGCTCGTCTCGTCCCTTATTTACTTAAAAAAAAAGTTCTTATTAATTAATTTACTGAAGGGGCTAAAGCTATACACTCGAATAAAAATTTTACAAAGCTACAATACAATTTTATTTAATATTCGAAAGGAATAAAGCAATTTGTATCGCGTACCACCGCTTCATTACGTGCTTAAAATGAAAATGTTTTCTTAGAAATCCCTTGGACTTTAGTACACCTGTAATAAATTAAATATTTATTTCACTGAACTGCATCGTACAAGACGTAAATAATTTATAATGCTGGCAGGTTAATCATTGTACAATTAAATTTTTATAATTTGAGCTGGCTGTTTATGGCTTTGACACCATTTTTTATATTATTCTGTCTATTCATGAAGATAATTAAGGTTTTCTGGTAGTATTTATGTATATATGACGACCTGTATAGCCGAGTGGTTAGCGATCCTACCTACTAAGCTAGAGCTGGCTAGAGGCATTTATATGATGAATATGGGTGTTTGTATCCGAGTCATGGATGTTTAAATGTATTTATGTATGTTAATATGAATTTATGTATGTTTATTATCTTGTAACCTATAACACAGGCTATATATGCTTAACTTGGGGCAAGATAATTTGTGTAAAAAGTGTGTCAATATTATTAGTATTATTAATATTATTTGAGGAAAGTTATTGTTACATATTAACGTTAAATTTAATAAAGATGTACTGTTGATCGTTATCTATATGCCCTGCCCATTACAATGCAATGCCGCTCAGGATTCTTGAAAAACACAAAAATTCTGAGTGGCATTACAATTGGGCTCGTCACCTTGAGACATAAGATGTTAAGCCTCATTTGCCCAGTAATTTCACTAGCTACGAAGCCCTTCAGACCGAAACACAATAATGCTTACACGTTACTGCTTCACGGCAGAAATAGGTGCCATTGCAATTCATTATTATTACATAAATCAATTTGATAACTCTGATTTAATTACACAATGACTTAACTTCGATTGTTATATATTTATATTTTTTAATTTGATTTTATCTTTGATCAGCAAGTTGTCCTCCATGGGTAAAAGCCTCTTCCAAAATAGTTCAGCGGTACCTATTGGCGAGTCTTTTGTATGCATGGTGTGTTAGCCATCGTAACGATTTCATCAGTTTATCATTATATTTACCGTAGGCGGATATCTTTTGAAGTGCTTACTCTTTTAGACCGATCCAAATCGTAATTTTTTTATATCTATCCCCCATCCTGTAGTCGTGCTATGTACCCCACCAATTACCATTTTAGTTTTAGGGAATGGTTCTGAAAGTTTTGTTTTGTATCTAATTTTTGTACGTCTTTTTGAACTTTTCTCATGTGGAGGATCCTGCGTTCAATCTTATTATATTGACTGGTGATTATTTTATCAAATCTTCAAAATCAGTTTGCCAATATCCTGAAATCGAACAATAAATGTTAATGTAATATATAAATGAAATGTTATATTTTATTTAAAAATTTGTCTGTATACCTGTACAATTGGGTTTTATTATTTAAATATACACCTTGTTCCTAAATATGCTAAAATATATATATCTATCTATATATATAATGAAAATGGTGTTTGTTTCAGGCTCAATCAGCCTAAACCACTGATCGTATCGACATGAAACTACCACCATACGATGCAAAATTTATCTTAGATGGTTTATCGCTACTTACTTATTTTCTGTTACTTCTTTTTGAATTCCAAAGTTCCTTTCTTTTAAAATTTGCTCAGTAAAGCGGGTGTAGTTATTGCATAAATATATTCCAAGTTTGACTACACATACAAATAAAACCAAAACTAACTACTAATTAATAAAAAGAATAGAGAACCCAACTTGAAGGAGTAAACCTAATAAATGATCTACTATCATTGTAAGTAAAATACTAAATTAACAAGATGCATTAGCTTTAACCAAAGATACCGACATAGTCCATAGGAAATGATTACGAAACTGAAGTGGTAGAGGGCAGGGCACATAGTTCGATGGACAGATGGCCGGTGGGGCAGTAAAATCCTCGAATTGGGATCACGTACCGGAAGACGCAGTGTTGGTAGGTCCCCTACAAGATGGACCGACGATATGGTCAAGATCGCCGGATGTACCGTACCGTACGTTGGATGAGGGCAGCGCAGGACCGATCGTCGTGGATATCTTTGGGAGAGGCCTTTATCCAGCAGTGGATGTCTTCCGGCTGATGATGATGATTAGCCGTACATTAGTATGGAGTATGGACTTGTACTCGAATTGCTCTGAGCTTCACGAGCTATGCACAAACAAGTGGTAGTGCTTTCACAAATTCTATCTGAGGACGACCCGATCGAATAGCTGCAATTTCCCAAGCTGCACGCCGGCCAGGTATTGTAATCGTGTAACTGGTTACATACTACGAATAGCTTCGTCTGACGTAATTAAATTCAACGGATGTATCCCTTGGATTCTACTTTTTATTGATGGCGATTTTCTGGGATAGGTATTATTCCTTTATAAAGTGGAATTAATTTAGTACGTCTATTGTGAGAATCGTTTTAAATTTTTCTTTTCTATTCTTATGATCTTAGATCAGTAATAAGTTGAACTGTTATTTGTTTCAACAATTACAGGAAATGCTTTTTTTTTAAATGAACTTGACCTTGCTCCGGTGTAAATCACTATTTATGAGAGTTTTAACTAAATTTGCGTTTTACAAAATATCATAACCTTTATTTAGAATATTATTTAAATTGTTTCTGTTATAGTTATAAGGTTATTGGTGTCGTTTAAGTAATCATACATTATTAAGAAAGTACACTTAGACCAGACCAGGTTTTTTCATAGATAGTAAAGAACATACAGAAGTTAATCTTGTCACACACGTAAAAAACTTATATTTATAAACTTTCCGTAGCCATTGGGTCTGGTCTTCATCATCTGTTCACCAAAAGGTACTTACTTATATCAAAAATTACTTATATAATACTAAATTGATTGTAGGTGCTAACATAAAAACCCAAATATAAAAGAAAATCCACCAGTCTGTCTGTTTTTTGTACATGCTAATTTCTACTTACTACTGGAACTACTACATCGGATTTCATGAAATTTTCAGGAATTTCTACAGCGTAGCCTGCAACAACATTGAGGCTCTACCTGATAAAAATCAAAGCACATATAAAAAAGTTATGTTTTGTTGAAATCCAAAAGATTTAAATTTTAAGAGCCGTAGAAGTAATTAATTGGAATAAAAATACTCTGCATTTCTTGAAGAGCTAATAAAAAACGATATAAAATGCATGAATAAAACAGACAATAAATTTCCCATGAATAATATATTTAAATATGCCAATGCACCGAAGCATGCTGTCGTAATGCTGTGGAAACACCGAAGAAAGAGTGACAGATAACCAAAAATATCCAATATTATTTCATTTTATGAATAACATGGTTTCCTTATACGTGATATATAATCACAAGAACCCATGACATCTGATGTCTCGAGGTGACGAGCGCTATTGTATTGCCGCTCAGAATTTTTGTGTTTTTCAAGAATCCTGAGCGGCACTGCATTGTAATGCAGGGCGTATCAAATACCATCAACGGAACGTCCTGCTCGTCTCGTTCCTTAATTTCATAAATAAAAAAAATAATCCTAATATCATAGGCGGATTTAATTGAAGTACTATTAAACTTACATTTTCTCTCATATTATATTCTTATATTTGGGGACCATTTTTGTCCAGCAGTGGACGTCTTCGAGCTGAAATGATTTTATGCATACAGCAAAAGTAAAACTAGAACTCATCAATATTATGAAAGATATTTGAGAGAAGCTTATTACCGGTGATTTCTACTAACGCCATAGATTACATAAAAATGGTTTATTTTGATAAACTCAGCAACGGCATTCACCTAAATAAATGCATATAATATTATAGTTTAATCATTTCAATAGTTATTTATTTATTGCCTGTTCTTGTAATGAATTTATTATCTGTGCGTCACGTAACAGTTGAATTTATCTCATGAATATTATTCATATAGAAACAATAATATGTGTGTATGTGTGTGTGACATATCATTTTTCTACTATTTACAAATTCACAGAAATTAGGTGGATAAGAAAAAAAAAAAAGGTTTTATGGAACCACGGTGAAAGTGAAAATTTTTTTGTGAAAGACATTTAACTAAAAATTTTTGGAATAACATTTCATTAAGGGTATTTAAATCGCTTTATCAATCTTAATTTTATACTTGGAAAATTGGAATGATAATGGGAAATAATAAAATCAAACAAAATAGCGTGGAGCACTGGCAGAAATGAGTAATAGTCTATACACTACAGGGTCAGCTGCTGCGAACTTTAGGCGCCGCCCGACCGTCACGCGACAAGCAACACACAGACGAAAAAGTTTGAGACGATGTAATAAAAGTTTCACTTTAAAATCGTTATTTAATAAAAACTATTTTGTTATTACAAACATGCATACAAATAAGTATATTTATTTTATCACATTCCAGTTAATATGTTAATCTTTACGTCACTATACTGAACTTTGATAAAAACAAGATGGCGCCTAACCGAAAATCGTGACGCATTGCTATGAAATATCTCTCAAACGCCGATAAAGAAGCTTCAATAAAGTTAAAAACTGTCTATCTCTCAAGTTGGATCAAAAGTGCACACATTTTGCAAAATTTGATTGAAATCGGTTAAGGAATCCATCGCGGACAAACATGACACGAAGTTTTGAAGTATAAAGTCGAAACAATAGAATACATTGGTGTAGACGTAGCATAACGTTACCGTTTAAGTCGCCTCATTTAGTTCATTTCACTGTATCTCAAGTAGTCTCACAAAGACAATAATTCTTGTATTCTTTCTAAGATAAAGCTACTCTTAAATGCGTGTTAAGTTGATAGAAAATAATTATATTTTACTTTTCATTGTTTAATGTCAATTTTACTATCGCAGTACTATTTTTTTTATGACAATAAGGGACGAGACGTGCAGGCCGTTCAGCTGATAGTAATTGATACGCCCTGCCCATTACAATGCTGTGCCGCTCAGGATTGTTGAAAAACCTAAAAATTCTGATCGCTGCAATTGCGCTCGTCACCTTGAGAAATAATATGTTAAGTCTCATTTGCCCAGTAATTCCACTAGCTTCGGCGCCCTTATTACCGAAACACAGTAATGCTACTCTTTCACGGCAGAAATAGGCGCCGTTGTGGTACCCATAATATAACCGGCAACCTGTGCAAATGACCCTCCCATTGGTAAAATCGTTCAACCCACATAGATCGGTTCGGACATTATTTTATATATTATGTACCTAATCATAGAATTGATAAATTTACCATTTCACCTAATATTTTTGACCTTAGTTTTCAGCTATCGAGGGATATAATTGAAATTTTAATGATAGGTATGTAGACAACACCACCAAAGTAAGAAAAACTTGTATAAGTAGAACATCTTCGTGATAAGCTCGGGCGCGGTGGGGACAGACTACGCTTACACTCACGCAGTGTTCGCCGGGAAATCAGTCAGGGTTAGCACCTCTTAGTTATATATGACGACCCCTATAGCCCAGTGGTTAGTGACCCTGCCTACTGTGCTAGAGGTGCAATAATTTATATGATTGAATATGAATGTCTGTTTCCGAGTCATGGATGTTTCTAAATATGTTTAAGTAAGTATATTGTATATTATAATTATATCCTATCCTACAGTCGTTCATGTTATAATTTTATAGGGTAGTTAGTAAGACTTTAAATAAAGCTATTAAAATTCACAAACATTTACGTGTGTCTTATAGACTTGATGTTGCCGGTGCCGTTTGAATATTTAATCTTAGTTACGGTGTCGACATCCCTACACGCGTCTCGCGCTACACCTGTGTGAATCAACTCTAGTAGGGAAGAAGTTCTACTTACTCAGGGCCACGCGCTCTAGTAGTACTAAGCTCAAATTGTGGAGCTATATAAATATTATAATATTCACTTTTCTTGATTGCATTTCTGTATTAAGGCGCTATAGTCTTAATACTAACATTTTTGAAAATCTACTACAAATACCAATTTTTTTACATGTTTATCATCATTTATTTATCTAAATTATTGCAGTTTCAAATAAATGATTACGAAAAAAACATGGATAGATTTTTTTTTAAATATTATTTTAATTTAAATATTTTCTTCTTAGCAATTTATCAGAAATTGTGAGATTGATAAATATTAAATACTACGTAATAAGACCTGATACTTGCATACCTGATATTTATAATTACCAAAAATGTCTAAGATTTAAATGAAATACGAGTATTGATTTCAAAATATTTAACGTGTATAAAACCTTTTTTTCTACTCCTCTGCTTTTATCTGTCATTTATACAGCCGTGATTAGGAATATAAGTAGGGGAACCTGTGTATTCTGTACGTCATTACTGACTAATAAATTTGAAAGAATTCGCTTAACGCCATTAAGCCGGTGTTTGGTCATAAAAGTAAGTATTTATGTACATTGCTTTGCAGTCTGATAGTTTTAAACGTGTTATAATATATATTGGTTCCTTTCTTTAACTAGTATTAAAACAATCATAAAGTTACGAGCTAATTAACCCCAAATTATTTGAAATCCACCGTTTAGTTGAAGTTTATTTTTTTATTTTTTTATGGAATAGGAGGACAAACGAGCGTACGGGTCACCTGGTGTTAAGTGATCACCGCCGCCCACACTCTCCTGCAACACCAGAAGAATCACAAGGTGTCACAATCACGTTGCCGGCCTTTAAGGAAGGTGTACGCGCTTTTTTTTAAGGTACCCATGTCGTATCGTCCCGGAAACACCGCACAAGGAAGCTCATTCCACAGCTTCGTGGTACGAGGAATAAAGCTCCTTGAAAACCGCACTGTGGAGGACCGCCACACATCCAGATGGTGGGGATGATATCGTAACTTGTGGCGTGTCATGCGAAGGTGAAATTCGGCGGCAGGAATCAGGTTGAACAGCTCTTCGGAACACTCCCCGTGATAAATGCGGTAGAAGACACACAATGAAGCGACGTCTCTACGTAACGCCAAGTGATCCAGCCGTTCACAGAGTACTGGGTCCCCGACAATTCGAGCTGCTCTGCGTTGCACGCGGTCAAATGGATCGAGTTGATACTGGTGTGCGCCAGACCAGAGATGACAGCAATACTCCATGTGAGGCCGGACCTGCGCTTTGTAGAGCGCTAGAATGTGGGCCGGCTTGAAGTATTGCCGTGTTCTATTTATGACGCCCAGTTTCTTTGAAGCCAGTTTGGCTTTGCCCTCCAGATGGCCACGGAATTTGGAGCAGTGTTGTACCTCGGTCACTATCAATCAATTTTACCTTGGTCACATTTATATTTGTATTTGGGCTAGGAGAATATTTTTTTAATTATTCCACATTCACGTTATATAATATTACTAATAAAATATAAAAGCTTTGTCTCATTAGAAAAAAGAAAATATGAATATCAATTTGATTTTGTTAAGAATTTATAAGTTATGTTTTGTTAATATGTATGTTTCTTGAACGAATAAAACGGTAGTTAAGAATAGTTATAATTTCCATAAATTCCCCCCAATTTCTACACCATAGTACTGGCTACATAGTGGTACTAGGTACATAAGGTATGTTGTACCTTGGCCATAAATCCCTTTTTAGTTTTATTTATTAAAACACATATTAGTATGAAATATACATTTTTGATAATTTGGTGGTGAATACTCAAATAATTGACCTTTCAAAATATGAAAAAATCGTTTAAGTACAGTTCGTCAAATTAAATTTAAAAAATGATATCTAAAAAACTGTCCTAGGTACAACAGGTTCCTATTCAAACTTTATTGAATCTTTGAAAAAGACCATACTCTATGGCCTGAAAATGCATTGCTTATCGTACTACAATGTTGCCAAAAAAGCACCTGAGTTGTTGTGGTGGCACAGACAACTAAATCTAGGTTAGGTATGGTAAGTTCATAGAAATATTAAGTAATATGTAATACATCCTATATATCATAGATATTATTTCCATGTATAAATCATTAGACTAAACATTATTATGTCAACCTTAGAAAAAAAAATTGTATAATTTTCCATGATGCTGCGAGGTATTCTGTGTTTTTCACATTTCCCGCGTTGGCTGTATGTGCTTTGCCATTCCTTGAAGTAGAAATAAAACCACTCACCAGAGACAGGTTTCTATATATACAATACATCTCTCGCCCATTTAAGCGGCAACTAGAAAACTAGTGGTATTTGTTTGTTTAATAAATGAAATTACCGTCGTAAAAAAAAATATTGTACCTATGTGACACGTTGTATAACTAAGTCAAAAACCGCTCGTGGCGTCTTTCATAGCGAAGTTCGCCTAGGGCCATCGTTGTTTTTTGACACTTCTTAAACAACTGTACTTCTTAAATACATAAATATACAAACATAAAATCACGCCTCTTTCCCGTAGGGGTAGGCAGAGACCACTTCTTTCCACTTGCTACGATCCATACATTCTTATTTAGTTTCGTCCATTTTCATTATTTCTTTCTTCATGCTCTTCGGTTTAGGGTACTCTTGACCTGGCCCTTTTCAAGACGTCCCTGATTTGATCTTGAAACTTCCACCTAGGTCTACCCCTTCCAATACTTTCATTTACACTGGCCTTATACACTTTTTTCGTCAATCTTTCTTCATTCATTCTCTCAACATGTCCAAACCATCTCAGCATATTTTTCTCAATTTTTGTCACAACATCTTCTTTCAGACCAGAACATATTTTGTTGCATAATATACTATAAAAATATTTAATTTAAGTATTTTCTTTGATTAACGCGAGTGTTACACATTTAAATAAAACACTTTTAAAGGATTAAATCGCTTGTAATTATAACTGTGTTGTTACATTTTTAGTTTAGTTAACCCGACATTTGAAGGCCTTTCCAGATCTCGTTTTCAGGGGGACTGCAGATGAAAAATTTTTATATTTATAATAATGTAACTTTTACGCCAAAATGTTTACACGCGTTTTAGCAATTTAATAATCAATAGTGATGTGCACTCTCTGTAAATTAAAATCGCTGCGGCTATATTTTTTAATGCTTTCACTTGGCAAATTACACAATTTGGCACCGGCGCAGATGCACTGTGGTTTAATAAATAATGCAAGGCACTTGCTTTACACTACTTTTTATACTTTAATATGCTATGACTTTTTATTATTTTTATATTTACTAGTGGGAGGCTCCTTTGGACCGGATCCCGACTAGATTATGGGTACCACATTGGTGACTATTTCTGCCGTGAGGCAGTAATGTGTAAGTATTATTGTGTTTCGGTCTGAAGATCGCCGTAGCTAGTGAAATTAGTGGGCAAATGAGACTTAACATCTTATGTCTCAAGGTGACGAGCGCTATTGTAGTGGCGCTCAGAATTTTTGGGTTTTTCAAGAATCCTGATCAGCACTGCATTGTTATGGGAGGGCGTATCAATTACCATCAGCTGAACGTCCTGCTTGTCACTTCTCATAATATTGTCGTAAAAAAACGGTAATTTTTAATGATTTTGATCAATTTTATCATACAAGATTATTTTAGTGCATTTGATGATGTATAAATGAGTTTCAGTTCTTCTTATCTAGTTCAATCAATTTTTTTTTACCTTAATTAAGAAGACCCAGATTATGTGTTAGCGTCATACTATTCAAGGATTCAATCTACATCTCGCCAAAATGAATATCTATATATTTAAAACAAAGTCGTGTTAGTTACACCATTTATAACTCAAGAACGGCTAGACCAATTTTTCTGTTGTTTAATTTTTTGGATTTCTCTTAGTCTGGAATAGGATAACAAGTAATAAAATATCGAAAAAATTCTCGAAATAATATTATTATAAAAAAATATTTTCTGATACATTTTGTATGGATTGACATTTTCATGACATCTCGAGATTAGAAAGAATTCAATGAAGTTTTTTGTTAGTTTCAATCTACGTGAGTAATAAAATACAACTCACAGTGCACGTTATGTTATTCAAGTTGACCGGTTTGTGTATTTGTTTCGAGTTTCGATTAGCTTATTTTGCCGATATTATCATTAACAATATCACGACCAAGACGATCAAGTAATTCCCGACAAAGACGTAATGCAACTAGGATTCGAAACATTGTGAATGAAAGGACTGAAGATGAACAAGAAACTGCAGGTGAAAAGAACCGCGTTGGTATGGATCGACGTCGTGCTATGAATCACAAGAGCAAAGCGAGGCAGCCCGTAAAACGGATCGGCTGGCAATACGAAATCGTCAAAACTACTAGATAATTTTCGACGCACAAGAAGAAATTTATGAAGTACTGATTTGAATCGAGCAGCGTTTCGATACGATTGCAGTACTTATTAATGCTTGCATACTAGCTTTCGCATTGGGCCAATGGACGTTGTTTGCGAGTTTTTTCCGGAGAAACGCCAGGATTGTGCTGCCTTAGTGGGAAACTGCCGGATCACAACATTTTCTAGCAAACACTCATAAATATAATGTTCGTTTCCAAATGACCCCATTTAGGGCAGACATTATCTATGAACGAGGACTTAATCCGACATTCAAGGTATTTATTTATTAATAAACATGCAATACAGTAGAAGAAAACATAGCTATTATACTTATTCCTATGAATCATATATTCAGATTCTAAAAAAAGTGTTTATAAATCATTAATACGGACTTTGCTTTTGATATTGTAGATATACGGACGATTGCAACCTCTCGAAGGTGCACAGCTTAAATTTTTACAATTATACTTCATAGGCACCATGGAGGAATAACTTGATCGATGTCAAGAGATCAATGCAGTAATGATAATAGCAATTCTTCAAGATCTGCAGCAACTACTTCATGAACATTTTGCATGTCGTGTTAGCCCGCAAGTGTTTCATTTCCGATCCGTCTCGCATTCGCCCAGAGCATTCAAATCTTATGGTCAATCCTAGAAAGTTTGTGGTCTGAATCTAGAAAATCGATTTCCCATGTTCAATTAATTATATGTGGCATGTTCACGGGATGGTAGACCATCTGCGTTATTTGCTTTTGCGCATGATAATAAAACGGTAAATGTCGCCTATCACAAGGTGCTTCATTGAAGAGTGCAACCCAAGCACCAAAATACACAGCCAATAAAGAATAATTAACGAACTTGATTTTTTTATTTCCTTATATTTATTATCCTATTAAAGTATTGAAATTAATTAAATCCAAAATCTGCTTATTTATTGCCTATTAGGCGGAACAATGTTCGCCGGGTCAGCTAGTATAAATATGAATAAATGATGAGACAATATTTATAATATTGTATATTTGGGTCTTAAATTAAGTTGCATCATTCTTAGATAGGATTCACTAATCTATATACTAGCTGACCCGACAGACGCCGTTCTGTGCATAGTAAACAAAATACTGTTTTTTTTAATGAATTTTTCAATAATATTTTATAACACCAAGAATTATTTTGTAAGATATCCCTGTCAATGACGTTCTATATTATGTATAAAACGTCATTGCTCCCTGTTGTTAACTATAATGAAATTATTTTACAGCAGAACTGACAAATCGTGCGTCAATAAATTCTCTCACAGAAAAGAAGTCCAAACAAAACAAATATTTGAAATAAAAATAATTATGGGTGCCAAATCGAAATAAAAAAGTATCCTATCTCTCAAATTGGACTAAACTGCACTCCATGAAGTAAGCCCCATTAAAATCCGTTCATTAGTTTCGGAGTCCATGGCGGACAAACAACGTGTCACGTAATGTATATATTTTAAGATGAGAGATTTCCACCTATCTCATCACGATATCTCTGGCACCATAAAGCGTAGAGACTTGAAATTTGGTAGAAATATTCCTTTTGCCGAGTAGAAGTCAGTGGATTTTACGAAAATCTACCCGCGAGAGGTTTTTTTATTATGAACATATCAAAGTCTGTCGGATCAGCTAGTATTTTATATGCTCGCTTCTAATTAAATTAATATATTTAAACGCATTGTTTAATTAAATATAAATAAATTTCTATTCCACATTCACATAATATCCCCTTGAATATGAAGTGAAATATGTTAGTGTAGTCATCTGTTATGAAAAATTCATTATAATTCAAGGGGAACTTCTGAAGAAATATTTTGTATGTGATATTATTGAATTGATAAGATTGACGACCCTCAGGATAACGAATCGGTGAAGTGTAAAAGGGACATCTCGTTAGTCCCGATATTATTCGTACCTTTTTAAGGTTCTGGAAACGTTAAATTTATAATGTTAAGCAAATACTCGTTTCAAGACGAAACTTTTAAAAAAAGAAAGAAAAATTTACGAACATATCAAACTGTACTTGTAAAGTACTGTAACAAGGAGTTTATATATAAGAACTCATTGTTATATGGTTGGCCGTCAAGTTAAAGATAGAACATTCTTTGATAATTTAAAATATTGACGCGGATAAAAAGACAATTGAATAAGAGGAGAGAACAGATCATGAAGTAAAGTAAGAACGGTCGGCCTTCGGCCCAATATAAAATATAATATAAGATGTATTAAGTTGTAAGAAGAATATACGTATTAAAAGTTGTTTAACTCTTTTAATTATTCTAAACGATCCCGCGTGTGAGGGAGGACTCACGCGTTACAGTACTTACCTTAGTGAGGTGCTAACCAAAATATAATATTTTGAAATTTAAGAATTATTCCAGAATTAACCAATTGTATCACTCTACTTTGTTTTATTCTACAATCCCTCAAGAAATCACTGCATATTAATAAACAAACTCCTGCACTTCGTCTGCCTGTTTGTCTGTTCGCAATTACCTCAAAAACTACTGCACCGACAGCCAGCTGTTTTACCGTTATATAGCATACGTTCTCGAGGAAGATTTCAGTATATAATTTGTTACGTTTTTGTATACATTTTTGTAACCATTAACGATACTAATTATTAGAGGTGTCCGAAAAAAATAAGCCGTCTGAAAGCTTTCAACGAAAATCCTTAGAGATGTAACAAAATAATCTACACACAAATAAAATTTGAAAAACAATATTTTATGAACGATGCGGGATTCATACCCACGACCTCCGGCGTTCCGTGCCGGTGCTCTAACCAACTGAGCTCACCGTTCGAGTTATAAAATTCTGTTTGCTTTGTTCAACTGTTAGGTTGTGGCTTCATCTACAGGATCTACTTTACAGTTGATAACCTGCTCAACCCCAATATTTGCATATTAGGAAATTGACTTGAGATGTCGCTTTTGTAAATCTAAACAATACGTTATGTTTTTAAAGTGATAACCCTCACTTCTAGGATTAATACACATGTCTATCTCATAAAAATAACATACTCTATCCATTTAAATACTTTAAAAAATCGTCTAATGAAAATTAACATTGCTATAAATAGACATAAGGGTGTCTTAAAATGACGGGCGCAGTTAGGATGCGTAATTTCTTACAATAGTTCTTCATAAAGTTTTCATATTAACTAAATATGCATTTAATGAACTGGCATATTAGTAAGCTTTCTGATACATATGTATTTAATGTACCTCAAAAATTTGTTCATGCAAATAGCGAATGATGTTAGTAGATTATTAGATATTGACATATTTAATTTATTTGCATATTAGCATTTCCAAGGCAAGGCAGTACCTACTCGAGTTTTTTTATTATCTTAATTAGCATGAATTTGAGCCGAAAAATAGTGTTCAAGTACCATAACCATATTTAATATTTCCTCTATTAGTGAAACCCTGTGATTGGCTTTCTGTTACTGTTTTAGTATCTATAGAAATTGTTCAATCTGTTGGTTTTCCTTAAATAAATATCTTACGGTGATATTGAAAAGATTCAAATTACAGAACTTTTGATATATTTAATGTGTACTTAATTTAAATAAAACACTTTTATAGGATTAAAACGCGTGTAATTGAACCTAGCTGTGTTTTAACATTCGATTTTTGCATAAAACTTAAATTTTTATTTTTATTTTGTTAACCCGACGTTTCAAGACTTTTCCTGATCTCATTTTCAGAGGGACTACAGAAGAAATGATTTAAAGGTAGTATTTATCATATTTGTCATTATGAAGTTAAGCGCCATTTATTGCCTCGTCGGTAGACAGACGGTTTTTGGAAAAAATTACTGACAGTGCCCTCTTGTTTTTGGTATGTGTAGTTGTGGGTTTTAATTAAGAGATTATTGGATCATAGGTGTTAGATAATTTCAGACCGCCTTTTCTATTGAAATCTAATTAAGCAAAAAACGAATGTAAAAATACAGTTACTATTACACGCATTTTAATCTTTTAAAAGAGTGTTATATTTAAATGTGTAACACATGCTGTTAATCAAAGAAAATACTTTAAAATGTAGACTCTTGCATAAATTTAGTAACAACAAAATCGACACAATTAATCCAATTATTAAATTATCGACGTCGAAACAAATGAGGGACTAAATTAAAAACGCCAATGAAGAAAATTGCGATGTCAATCAGCTGGTCGGAGTGTCACTGGGAGTACGCAATCAATCTTCATGAGGCTCGTCTCAGTCTTAGAGAAAAATGAATCGCTTTATACACCGAGTTCCGTCGATATCTCTCGATACAGATAAATACTAAACTTCAAGGGGTCTGCTTGGGACATTATTTGGTTTGGAATTTCAGTTGATTTGCAGGCGAATTTACCAGGGGTGAACCAGTGAGGGTGACTTATTCTTATAACGAATCATTAGAATTAATTTATTAGAACCAGTGGGAGGCTCTTTGACTCAGGATGGCGACTAGATTATGTGTACCACAACGGCGCCTATTTCTGCCGTGAAGGAGTAATGTGTAAGCATTACTGTGTTTCGATCCGAAGGGCGCCGTAGCTAGTGAAATTACTGGTCCTCTGAGCCTTGACATCTTAATGTCTCAAGGTGACGAGCACTGTTTTAGAGCCGCTCAGAATTTTTGGGTATTTCAAGAATCTTGAGTGGCGCTGCATTGCAATGGGCAGGGCGTCAATTACCATGAGCTGAACGTCCTGTTCGTCTCGACTCTTATTTTCATAAAATAAAAATCACTTACATGAGAACAGAAATTCTAAGTAAGTTATATTTAATATTCACTCAGGCTGACAAACGTACCTACAAAACAAGATGGTAAGTACACAATAGTTTTGGTATAAAGAGCTGATTAAAGTATTTTTAAATAATTTGTTATGTTTTTAAAGTGATAACCCTCACTTCTGGGATTAATTACACAAATTAAAATAGAAAACATAATTTATCAACGATGCGGAACTCGAATCCGACGGAAAGAAATCGGATGAAGGATGCGGGTACTAGGAATAAACTACCATAGAAATAGTTCTACGACTACTTCGGACCGTGTTTTCACCGATACGGATCGGACTCTGATCGGACGTTGTGTGAAAGCGTTCTTACATTTGCGATTTGTATGCCATGTTGTGTTAGCATTGCTCCAAACTGTCAACCTCAATGTTTTTCAGCATTTTCACAGCTATAACTATCTAGTTA